>JARYHS010008074.1:1962595-1997536 GCA_031002005.1 Vandiemenella viatica
TGAGGCTGAGAAGTGAGATAGGATAGGGAAAATAACCCACCACTCACCACAGAGGACGGCAGGAGGGTCAGACGAAGACAAGGAACACAAACCCACTTCACAATATTTACAGGAGGGGAGACACACGGCAAGGGGAAAGTTGTGTAGACGTTACCCGCCAAACCCGATATGGGGCCACACACGTTTGTCCTAGGCCAAACCGGTTTATCCTGCGAATATCAGGATATACTAGTTTAGTCCAGGAGAACCTAGTTTAGCCTAAATACTTTAGGCTAAACTAGGCAGAACTGAATTTGAATGCAATTGGACTAAATCATTGCAGAAGCTTATAAAATTAGAAGGCAAGACAAACAACAGGCTAAAATAATGAACTCTACTTCTGGCAAATCGCTTTCGCAAGCTAAAGTGGGAGATAATGTGGCTGTGCCGACAGAGGAAGGGGCGTCTAAGACACTTAGTGCCGCTGCTGTGGAAATAAACAACGGTGCCATGTACAACACTGGGACTAGTCATGGAATACTGCAGACACTCCATTGCAGGTTAGTTATGTTTTTATATTTAGAAGATGTTTCCAATTTTTTTGACATCTTTGTTAATTTGTTTGTTACAGAACTGTATTCAACATTTGCTCTAAAAAATTTCAACAAGAAAATGACGTCAATCAAGACGTTGAAATCTCATCAAGGACTTGTAACACCCCTGTTTAAAGTATTAGTACTTACTTCTGGCAGTTTGAGTCAATTGCAACACTTCTCAAACTGTATACATAAACCTTTTGGGGTGCCGACCGATATTTTCTTTTTAATGCTTAATTTGCATTATGGGAGGACAGCCCCATTTATGGAATAATTAGGCCCTTCTCTTCAAAATTACTTTAAAATCAAATAAAAACACTTTACTATTCTTAATGCGTTGATTTTTATTTCATCAAATTAAACTACACAACCAAATTCACAGCTAACTTGTGACGATCATATGGTTATATTATGGACTATTATGCAGTATGCAAGTATATTAATATGCTTACTCTTTGAGATTGGGTTACATTCGTGTTCCTTTTGTTTTGAGATGTTGGTTGCCAGGAGCGACATGTTTAAAGGGTTGTTCCACATCAAATCACCCAATAAAAATAAATTTTACACCCACCTCCTTAGATTTTCATGAAATTTGGCTCAAATGGTTCTAATACCATCATGACAACACCTGCAAATTTTTTTTGCTGTATCTCTTGTAGTTTTTTTTTTATAAATTTTTAAAGTTTTTATGTTTTGCGTTTTCCGAACCTTCAGAAATGGTAAATTTAATTTGTATTGAAAACTTCAAAATTGCTTATCTTAAAAACTCTTTTAGATAACATCATGAATTTTTGCAGCAAGTTTATTTATTATACATATTTGAAGATAAAAATGATACTATTAAAATATATTAATATTTTCTATGAAAAAAAATATGTATTTTTCTTCTTCTTTTTTTTTTAACGGGTGTTTTGTTTTATAAGAATTGCAATATCTAGAGTCTCAGACCTGATAGAATGCTCAAATTTGTTTTAATGTACTCTTAAACATATAGGCTACTTGATAAAACAAAAATAATGATGGCTTTTTAACATGTTTATTAATTATAGTAGATTACATACTTACAACACTTATGTATAACCCAACTGATTGCTTGAAACATTGAATTTTTTGAGTAATTTTGTCTTTTTAATAAACATTAATCCTGATTCAAACTGTTTTTCCACTTCATCCAAGAGCTTTCAGTTCTTTTGATACAGTCTTTTTTGAAGTAATACATTCTTCCAGTGCCGCTTGATTGAGGTGCGTCTACTACACAGACTAAAGGCACTATGCAAGAATCTTCTCTTTCAGGCCAATAAAATGATGCAGCTGGTCCTGAAGGATGTAGAAATAGAATTTCTGCATCTTCTTCATCATTGAATATTGTTTTTACCAGTCCAAAGTACCAGTTACCATCATAATTTGCAGCCACATAGCTATTTATGGATGGTTTAACACGAACCCAGTCAGAAGAAGAATGGAAAGAAAAGACAAAGGAGGGTTTTACACTATCTGTAGTCCTTCTAATTTCAAGGTTGTTTGTTGGTAGTGGTTTGAAGTTATGAAAACTTCTTGTTCCAGGAATGGTTCGGGTTGCTGAAAAACGTTTTTCTAGTTTTAACCGTAGCAAATCAGCTTCTTTTTTGTCAATAAAGTGAAAATGAATGTTTTCAATATTTTTTTCACAAAACTTGTACACTTCGATTGCTGTCAATATTTGTTCTTCGTCTGAAAGCTGTAGACTGGCTTTCCTTAAAATTCTTTTAATAGTTCCTCCTAGACCATCACAAATTGACTTCCCATGACTTGTTGCAAAAAAAGAGTGTTGGGCCTTCAAATTAAAGTCTCTCACGTGTTCAGTCAAATTTTTAAACCATCTGTAAAGTAGTGAACTGAGTCAATGTCAGTATGATGTAATGACAGCCACTTTGTAATTTCTTTTTGTACAAAGTTAACAAAACCAGTGTCATGTTCTTGGTCATCACTAATAAAACAGTGGTTGGAAACAAAAACATTGTTTTCCTCATTTCTTAGAAAAACTCCAACTGGGTGTAGAGTACAACCACCTCTATTCCAATGGTAACTTTGGATCTCATTTTGTATAACAAAGGAATAATTTTCACTGAAATCCATCACAATAATTGCTGTTTTGGGTGGTGGGTCTTCTTTCAATCTTTTAAAGGCTGCTGATTGGGATTTTGCTATAAACGAGTGCGGGGTGAGCTTTTCCAATGACGTAACCAATAACAAAATGTAGTCTTCAACACTGATAGACTGTTTGATCATTTCTGCCCTGTCTGTGTTAACCCACTGACTGATTACAATTTCTTCTTCCAAATCATAATCTTCACTTAGTTTTTCAGTTAAGTACTCAATTAGTGCAGTATTTGCAGGACAGCTGTCGCAATGACGTAGCATGCAGTTTTGGTTTTCCGTGTTGCACACAAGCATCTTAATTAGGTCTTTATAAGATTCTTCAATTTTCACAGCATCCAGTAATAGTTTAACATTCTGGTGGATACTGCATACACATACAGTGTGTGTGCCTGCAGCACCAGCAAGGATACACCATTTAGGTCTCAAGAAACAAAATTTTGAAAATCCTACTTCTACCTCGGGATTCTCCCATTTGAAACAAGAATAGAGTTCTCTCAAGTTACACAAAATGAGTCTTTTTTGCATGTACACATTTTTTTTTTTGTTTTGTTTTTTTTTTTTTTTAACACTTACTTTGTCTTTTGTTCCAGGTAGCACTCTCGAACTTTCATCCTTTTCATAAAAATCTGTTACAAGTCTTACTGTATTTTCAGAAAGAGTTTTACCTTTTTTTGGACCAGGAGTTTCCAAAATACCCTTTTCAGATTTTAGCTTTCTAGCTTGTCGCACCATGTACTCACTTACATTAAATTCTTTCATCACTTTATTTCGACTCCAAGAATCCGGAGCCAAGGTCAGAATCTGGATTTTTCTAGACCTCCCAACAGATGAAATCTTCTCTTTCATAAGAGAAATCATTACATCAAAATCCTTTGCTTTCTCAACCACACTTGTATCTTCTTCGTCATCATCAGAACTTGGTGTATCATATTTAATGCTTTTGAAACCGCCTTTTTTGCAGTCTTTTCAATAATGCTAACCTTCCTTTTAAAATAAGATCCTTTACTATGTACTGACAAGCCATGAAGCTTTATCGGCGTTAAACTATCAAGAGCAATGTTTGTTTGTGCGAGGGGATTCATTTCTGGATTCCAATGATTCTAATTCAACCATGACTTCATCATCTGTTTCACTTTCATTGACTTCAACTCTTAATTTTTCCTCACAAAAGTTACGGCATGTTGAGCAAAGCTTTTGTCCAGGTTTTATGCTAATATTTTTGTCAGTAATTGTTTAGAAAGATCCAAGACTACACTTCTCAATGATTTTTTGATGGGCTTTTTGTGTTTTTTTAGTGGGTCTACACATGTTGTTTGATACTTTTCAAAACATTTAAAAAAGTAGTAGCTGTGGTGTGAACATATATTCTTAAATTCACACAGATTAATTCCAGATCGTAAGTGGATCAAATCTTTTTCTTCCTCACTCAATTCAGATAACGGTTGTAACTTTTTTGAAGGTGTGTAGTTTGTTTGGAAACAGTCAGATTTTTTAAATAACCCTACGCTACAGGTTTGAATATCTGACATACTGATTTCACTTTTGGTCTGATTACTGTTCTGGTTACTTTTATAGGATATTGGAAAAGAATCTCTGTAAACTAAGTAACAGTACTTACTGAAAGTTCGAATAAACTTAATAAAATACTATCCAAGCACTATTTAACACTGCAATAATTTTTTACTTCAAAACACAGGAGTAACAAAACAAAATCCAAGCCTACATTGTTACTCCATTAAATTGATAACAACTATAATAACTGTTGACCAAATTAAAACTAAAAGACTTAAAACTCTGAATGAAAAAAATAATAAATAAATTATGTCACTGTATGTAAGCACAACCTGACTCAATGAAAGACAGTGAGCAACTGAATCTAATAATTACCAACTGTGGAAGAACAGCATGACACCACAGGACAAGAGCCTGTTGAGACATGCTTGCAGAGTGAGCTGTATGGAGGAGCATGTCGCCACAGGAAATGTATCTGATCAGACTTGCAGAACCATGCAACTTTTAATGAGCACAGCTAATCAGGCACTGTTATTAGCTAAATCAAGGTAAACCTGACTTGAGTTGTACATTTATGACGACTGAGCTTTTTTAACTATTAGTACTGTAAAAACACACACAGCTGATTGAATTTTTAACTTAACATACCAAGTTTAAATTTAAACTTAACTGGAGTGGAAAATTGATATCTATCAACATTAATATTATTTATTAAGAAGATAAAAACTTATTTTTGGTGTCTAAGTCACTTGGTTCTTTTTATTTTAAAAATATAATTAATATTATTTTAAAAATTAGATAACTATTAAACAGGTAAACAGGTTAAAAAGCCAACATAATTTTTCTTTTATCTAATAGCCTATACAATTAAGAGTATTTTAAAACAAATTTGAGCTTTCTATCAGGTCTGAGACTCTAGATATTGCAGTTTTTGTAAAACTAAACATCCGTTAGCTAAAAAAAAAAAAAAAAATACTAGTAAATTTTTTCATTCGGAATATTTAATATATATTTATGGTATTTTTTTTTAACATTTAGATATAACACACAAACTTATTCCAAAATTTCATACTGATATCTTGAGTATTCTTTAATATACAAATTTTTTTTAGTTGTGAGGACACGTTTTTAAGTTACGATTTCCGACTGCTGAAACAACGCCAAACCTAAAAACTTTAAACGGTCATATTTACAACTGGTGTTGGTGGAAGTTGTTAAACCATTAACTGAATAAATAAAAGTTTTACCAGAACAATAAATGACTTACGCATCGTTTCATATAGATGCTAGCTATATGAAAATATAAGATGAAGGTGAAAAGTAGTAACTACAGACATAAGTAACCAAGAATATATCACCACAAACTTCTTACTATCCCCAGAGATTCTAGTCTATCTTTTGTTGAATGTAAAAATATTATTCTATATTTACCACAGTATTATACACACTACTGTCTGTGGAACCATTTACAATTAAATATTTACATCTTTTTTTTTTTACAAATTATTTATCATTACGAAATTAACACACACACACACAAAATTAATTGGGAATTATAATTAACTACGGTATCTGCACTGTGTATAACAGATATGTTATAGACTGCAGCTGCCAAACACTCTGCTGGGACAGGACGAAGTTTTATCAGTTAATACTAACACGTGCCAGTGCAAAAAACGATTTCGTGTAATTCGAAATTTCACAATAGTATACTCTGTAAAAATAAACAAAAGATGAAATATTTTATATATGCACTAAGAAGCGGAAATAAGTTCTTTTTTAATTTTTATTATTTATTTTCAATTTTCATAAATACTTTTGAATGATTACCACGATAAATGCACGACTTTTAACCAGTTCGGCATAGGCCAAACTAGTCAAGCGTAAAGAATTTAGGCTAAACTAGTATATCCTGACACTCGTAGGATAAATCCGTTTCGCCCAGGACAAACTTGTTTGGCTGATATCGGGTTTGTCTGATAACATACACAAAAGGATCTGCCAGATAATTCATAAAGAGAAACTACACACTGAGAGTTTGTTGAAACAAGGCTATAAAACAGCTTAGAATAGGATAGAATTGTTGCCAGATTCTTATGTAACAAGTAACACATGGCACACACTCGGGACTCGCGAGGATGAATGATAATGGCGACGTGTCTGACCTTCACAGGCATTATCACTCCTGAGAGAGTAGGGTGGAAAGAATTCATAAGAAAACAAAAATTCAGAAGCTAAATAGGCAATTCAAGATCACGTAGTAGAGATTTATATCTGCTCTTAAGAAATCACTCTCACTACCTTAAGCTACACTTACGTCTGGCACAAATTAAGATCACGTTTCAGGTTTATCAGAACTCATATTGGCACTCGCACCTGGTGCTCATGTCAGTATGCACACGTATCAAATACTATTAGTTACGAAGTTTCATTATCTACGTTGGCCAAGCATCAAAAATGGCATCCGACAAGGAAGGTTTCTTCATTTTAAGTGTCCTTACCTACATGTTACAGAAAAAGGAAATAAAGATTTTTGTGGCTGTAACAATTCCCATCTAGACAAGACACACATAGTGCTTAAGAGTGAACAAACAATAGCTTCCTTCCACTTACAGTATATATTATTAATTCCGGAATTTGAGTTTTTGGTTATGTTAGGTTTGGCTAATGCGCATCTGCATGTAAGAGATAGAAGTCAAAGGTAAAATGAGCTCATACACAATGTACAAGGGATGAGATGCTCCAATATTTACCAGCTGTATGAGGTGAAGTGCTACGACTTGTTAAACCTACAAATCCTGAGACAAGTACCCAAGGGTGAGCATACCTTCAGGAAAACACGAGAACAGGCAATCCTCATCTATAATAATAATAATTCCGTGTTGTCGTAATGACCTGGTGACAGGGTTTCTATTGGCTGCGCATTCTGTCCCTGTATTAGCCACCTCAAGCTAACCCAGTAGTGCTACCAGGTACAGGGGACCTACAGTTTAATGTGGAATCTGAATCATGGACGCGTTCTGGTGTACTTCACATTACACAACAAGCTGTTGCTGGTTGGTGCGTTATTCTGTTGGGCACCTTATATCTCACCGGTGGTAAAGGATTCCAGGTGAGGAGAGAACAAGGTTGTTAATATTGGTCTGTGGTCAGCTTTATGAGGTTGTGGGTGATAGTACGGGAAACGAGGGCTCGGGACAGTTTATCGGAATACCCGGCAAGTGATTCGCAATCAGAACTGATGCGTTGCCACGGAGTGCGAGGCTGTGGGGAGGGAACGTGTGGTGTGGGAGGATGGCAACTGTGAGTGTGTGGGCACCGCTCTGACGTGCACACCGGTGTGGGGGGCAGCTCGTCATAGGGGGTCGTCCTAGTCGAGGAAGGTGACAGAGTGTGGGAATACGACAGGGTGAAGCTTGTGCACTGACTGTTGGTGACGGGACGTGCGGTGTGGGAGGACGGCAACTGTGAGAGTGTGGGCACCGCTCTGACGTGCACACCGGTGTGGGGGGCAGCTCGTCAGAGGGAGTCGTCCTAGTCGAGGAAGGTGACAGAGTGGGGGAATACGACAGGGTGAAGCTTGTGCACTGACTGTTGGTGACGGGACGTGTGGTGTGGGAGGACGGCAACTGTGAGAGTGTGGGCACCGCTCTGACGTGCACACCGGTGTGGGGGGCAGCTCGTCATAGGGGGTCGTCCTAGTCGAGGAAGGTGACAGAGTGGGGGAATACGACAGGGTGAAGCTTGTGCACTGACTGTTGGTGACGGGACGTGTGGTGTGGGAGGACGGCAACTGTGAGAGTGTGGGCACCGCTCTGACGTGCACTCCGGTGTGGGGGGCAGCTCGTCATAGGGGGTCGTCCTAGTCGAGGAAGGTGACAGAGTGAAGCTTGTGCACTGACTGTTGTTTAGGAAATAGGCGAAATCTAGGAGGTGGTCTTCCCCGTGGATCCAGGTCATAAATACTCTGTGTGTCTCCACCACACCAGAGGGCTGAGGGAATATTTCTTAAGAAATTGCTGCTTAAGATGGAACTGGAAGAGGTATCTTACCTAATTTTTATTTTGAATTTATCACAGATTTTGTTGAAAGGGAACCAAAGATTTCTTAGAATACATGTAATTTGTCAGGTGCAATGAACGCAGTGCGATTTTGAGTGATACGCTTCACCAAAATTAAGTGGTCCCATTTTACAACATGTGAGTTGCACCATCCAGGTCCCTACAGACTCCAAGTTTCTGCAGTACTAAGTAGTTTGACCCACCCTCCCTTTTTATTAAAAAAAAGGGACAGGGACTATTTAATTCCTCAGTACATACTGGTAAATATAAACTAATTGATAATTTATTAATACAGAGTCAACTTATTTAAGAATTATCAATGATGGCAGGTATGATAAAAACTAAACACTGGCGATGCCTACATATACAACACCAACCTTGTAAGAGCCACCAGAGTCTAATTCTGCAAGCATGTTCAACGTGCTCTGAGGAAGGAACGGCCAGAGAGATCCCCAGGGGACCACCGGTGCGTCGCGTCCGTACAGCTGCCGGGGAGAAGCTGCTTCGTGCAGGAGAGGCGGCCCACCGTAGCCGTCGGCCGTCCTGCAACCGCCAAGCTGCTATTAGGATAGTCTCTGGTCTAACGAGTGTTTATGCTAGCTGAACGCCTAGTCCTATTTCAATACACATCGTGTCTGCATGGCCGAGACCCTCCGCTCCTGAACTCTATTGTCGTTCGGCTGTGATTCCAACTGGTGATTTGATGTTAGCTGAACTCTATACAGTGAGCAGTAATCATTCAGTATATTGGAAATCTCATTAGAACAACAGTCTAAGAGCTGGCGACCACTTCAAGGAAACAACTTAAACAGAGGAGTTACGTGGGCAGCACAGTTACAGCTAGTGTACTAGACACTTGTCGCATTTCTCTCTCTTGGTAGCGCAATCTAATGCTCGCGAATGGTGGGATTTAGTACATTTTTATTGAAAATGTTTGAAGCCACAAATTCTGCTGACGCAGTCGCCAGTGATCCAGCTGATCAACACACTTTACCGCGTCAAGAAGAATCACACAAAGAAGAATAACAAAATAACTTTTGTATTAACACTGCAAGTTTAATAAGGTTCAAAATCTTCACCCACACCAGTCGTGATCATACAGTTCATATATACCCGAAGGATACAGAATTCTTAGTCAAAGCGGTTCACATTAACAATTCTTTACAAATCACACTCACATTTACACAACTATAACTGAAAACAGTTCAACATTAAAAGGGCAGTTCGAGAATCTCGCACGCGGGTGACGTGCCCGATGAGCTCGGCCGCTCCTGGAAGACTCGTGGGTGCCACACGTCGGGCTCGCGGGATTTCTTAACCGACTTCCGGTAGCCGGCAAGCGCTCCGGGGTCCTCCACGGTACTCCCACGGACCGGCGGAAAATTTAACATCCACGTGGCGGTATTACAAATAGCAAAGCCGGTTCTCGATCTCCCGGTCCACCGGCTTGGAAGCAGCCCCTATCATAAAGCTATGCTACAGAAGTACCTGAGCAGCACAGTTATAGCTTGTGTACTAGACACTTTTATTCGACTGTCCAATATGAGCCCGTGTTTAAAATTAACCGATCAAAACAGTCTGTGACACGGTCCCCACGAAAAGTCTTCAGCTTCTTTTCAGAGCCCATTTCTTACTTCACGTCGATGGGAATCGTGTCAACCGATCCAGCTCGTAGTAACACCTGACGAGACAGATTTAAATTTTCCGTGTCTAATCGAAGCTAAAGACATTCCACGATAAATTCAGACGACTCCCCAACTTTCTCTGTACCGGATCCACGGGAGTCTCTTCGAGCTGGCCGAATGCGGAAGCACTGCCTCACAGAGGAGTGGCCACCTGCTGTCGTCATAACCGCACGGTCAACAGAGAATGGAGTGGCTCTCTGCTCACTACAACTCGAGCAAGTCACACCCGGCATCCACGTATAGGAATTCCCACAGCTTTTTTTAGCGTGCCCCCTTCCTGTCAAAAGAAAAGTTCCTATCTCTCCTCCCTTTTTACCACAGTTTTATTATTAAGAGGTAAATACCCACGTCTCAGTACTAAAAATGACAGCTCAGAGGGAACTCAATATGTATGTGACGTCAGAGTGCAGACAGAGCTACCCTGTCTTCCAGTACGTCTTCCTGCATCCAGGTGTCGACCATCTGTACGATATCCCGGGGAGATGAACGGGGGTGGTGTCGCTTTACCCTCCCCAGGGTGGAAATGCGTAACCGTAAATCTGGACACCACCGAGGCTGAAACCGGCTAACCACAGTCAACACAGTAGGTGCCGAGATGAAAACAGTGGCATGAGAAGCTCCAGAAGAATAATAGGAAAAGTTTGTGCATTTGACAAAATTTTTTAGTATAAAATTCCATGCCAATATGGAAAAGTACAAGGTAGGAGAAACAAAATAATTGACAGAATCAAACATTAAGTCAGCAAAGTGAAAGTTAAGCCAATGACAAAATCGATCATCGCTGAATAAATTCTGAAAGAATATAAAGTATTAGGGACAGAGAAGATACTACTAGCCAACCGAGAAGGCCATTTCCCATCGTCAGTTTAGGATATACTCCTTGTATACTCTGTCAAAAAACCTGGGTTTTCATTTTTTTTAAATAAGGATTTTTATTTTACAAAAGAAATACAGTGACAAAGAGCACAATCTTATTAATTAGCGTGATTGATGGGCTTGGTTCTTGCTGCAGGTTGAGTCAATTTTAGGAGCATTTTGCTCACGTTCAGTCTCAATTCACCATTGTGTATATTGGAAACTCAAGACAGCCAGTAGGCTGCCATAACGTAAATCTACTCGCGAACCCCCTATGATCAACTTGCGAACCCCTAGGGGTTCACATACCCCACTTTGACAAACCCTGGTTTAGGAAATGGCAGAAATATTTAAACATCCACTGAAAAGTATAAAGATATAGAGGGAATGGTCTGAGCAAAGTTTAGAAGGCCACAGAAAATACCACAATGAAAGTAGAGGAACAGCAATAGCCATCGTACATACCGTGACGGAATAAAGTTTCTCAAACGTCTCGAATTTTTAGCATTTCAGATGAAACACAGTCAAGAGCTGATCTATATTGGCCACAGAAATTGCCCGGTGGCCAAGTGCGAAATGTCACCACAATCAAACTGTATGCACAGCTCAAGTAACTCGTCTGGTGCCAAGTGCAAATGGTTAAAATTAAATGAAGTCAATTAATGAATTTGTTAAAGTAATTTGCAAGTAGCACATTCCATAACTGGGTTATACCAGATGGCAATTCTCTGCATGAAGAAATTTTTTTCTTGACCTTATTGCAAAATTTATAACAATAGTAACTGATAAAATTGCAATGGAGCGCACGCTCTGGTGACAATGGAGCGCACGCTCTGCTCTGGTGACAATGGAGCGCACGCTCTGGTGACAATCTCCCTACACACCCATCCTTCTCCCTTCCCCCTCCAGCCTACTTTTGCCCTTAACCAATTTTTACTTTAAATTCTTTCGGTGGTTTTGGTAAATTATTCATCACTTCTCTTGGCAATTCAATCAAATCCCTTACACCCTTTCCTATAGAAGAACATTTTCCCACACCCCTATGCCTGAAATCAAGTGCCAGCTTGTGGTCATGGTCAACCTTACACTTCCAAGCACCTCTTAATTTTCCCACCAATATCTTTCCATGCTTCTTCGCCAGTATAGGCTTTGTACACTCCCATGACTCTCTTCACCCTCCTTCTATTCTCCAATGAATCCCACTCCAGCTCCTTTATCATATTATTCACCAATTGTGTTTTGTGGTAATTCCCAAAGACAAATCTCGCAGCCCTCCTCTGCACCCTCTCCAACTCCTGTATTTGATACCCATAATGTGGGTCCCATACTACACTACCATATTCCAGCAGTGGTCTGAGCAGAGTTTTGTAACCCAATTCCTTTACTTCTCTAGTGCAGCCTATCAAATGTTATGCCAAGGTATTTAAATATCAAATCTTCAATAATTAGCTACTTCTCCCCTTTATAATCATAATCAGTCTTTAGCTTTTTTATTTATGTATCTAATAAGTTGACTCTTCTTTGCATTTATCTTCATCCCATGCTGACTCACCCAGCTAGTTATCCTATCTAGATCACCCAGCAGCTGTTTCGTCTTCTACTGTTTTGATCCTTTTATATAACATTATGTGACCTGCAAATAATCTAATTTCCGACAGTAAACTATTAACAAAATCATTCATTAGAATAATGAATAGCAATGGTCCCAATACACTAGCCTGTGGTACTCCTACCTTTATTGGTACTGCATTTCATATCCTCACATTCTGCTTTCTATCTTTTAGGAATTCTTTTATCTAGCAAGTAACCTTTTTATCAACTCCAATAGTTTTTACATTACTTAGCACATTTTATGGCTCACTCTGTCAAAGGCCTTTGAAAGATCGAGTGCCACACTATCAACTTCACCTCCCCTGTCCATTTCATCAGAAATATCCTGCATATATCCTACTAACTGAGATTCACATGAATATACTAGTCTAAAGCCATTTTGTATACTTGAAAACCACTTACATTCCTCACAGACACGTTTGATATGGTTGCATATTAATCTTACCATTAATTTATCTACCGCTGATGTCAAGCTGATTGGCCTATAGTTTTCAACCCTATTTGTCACCCCTCCTTTATAGACAAGAATTAATACCGCACTTTTCCAGTCATCTGATAAACAACAAGTATCCAGACTTTATTTAAATAATGTTTTAAGTAAACGTCTCATCCTACTATCTTTAAGACATCTGTAGTAATATTATCCACACCAGCCACTTTATGCTTTTTTAGATCCCTTAGTTCCTTCATTATATCTTCATATTTAATTTCAAAATTTCTAATCTGCTCACCTCCAACCGCGCGGATAGGCTCGCTTTATGATATAAACTATACTTGAAGGGCGGATCAAGAAAAACAAAGATACTTTTATGATATTTGTTGATTTACAAAAAGCTTTTGATAATGTTAGGTGGGACTAGATGTTAAAATTTTTAAAGAAGTCAGATCTAAAGTATCGAGATAGAAGAATATAAATTATATAAGAATCAAGTGGATATAATAAATGTAGAGAATCACGAGAAACATGCATCAGTTAAAAAGGGTGCGAGACAAGGTTGCAGTCTATCCCCGTTAATATTCAACTTGTATGTAGAAGAAGCAATAAAGAAAGTCAAAGAAAAATTGTCATGTGGCATATGTGTTCAGGGAGAAAAAATCAGTATGCTACGATTTGCTGATGATATTGTCTTGTTAGCAGAAAGGGCTGAGGATATGGAGAAGTTAATGAATGGCATGAACAAAATACTGAAGGAAGATTTTGGACTGAATATAAATCAAAGTAAGACAAAAGTGATGAAATGTAGCAGAAATGATACCAGTACTAGTAGATTAAATATAAAAATAGGATCGGATGCAATAGGAGAAGTAAGTGAATTCTGTTACTTGGGAAGCAAAATTACAACGAATGGCCAAAGCAAGAATGATGTTAAAAGCAGAATAGCACTAGCAAAAAGAGCCTTCATGAAAAAGAGAAACCTTTTAGTCTCAAATATTGATATAGGAATTAGAAAGAACTTTTTAAAACTCTATGTGTGGAGCACAGCACTTTATGGACTTTAGGAATACCAGAAAGAAAGAAAATTGAAGCATTTGAAAAGTGGTGCTACAGAAGATTGCTGAAAATTAAGTGGACTGACAAAGTAAGAAATAAACGAGTTTTGGAAATGATGGGTGAGGAAAGAAGTTTGTGGAAGAAGCTTACAGTAAGAAGAGACAGGCTGGTAGGTCATATTTTGAGACATGCTGCATTAGTTGATTTGCTGTTGGAGGGAACAGTTGAAGGTAAGGATTGTAGAGGAAGACGAGATTAGAATATATGAAGCAGATAATTGAGGACGTGGGTTGTAAGGGGTATGTTGAGATGAAGAGGTTAGCACAGGATAGGAAGGGATGGAGGATTGCATCAAACCAGTCAAAAAATGATGACTGAAAAAAAAAAACTATTACTTAATAACTCTGCCTTTTTTAAATCCTCTGTTACTTCTTCTCCATCCTTATCTATAATTGTCTTAATACCCTCTGTTCCCTTCAGTTTTCTGATATAGTTATAGAAATTTCTAGATGCATCAGTCAGAGGTTCCCCTGCACCAATAATATTCTCCATAAATTCATCCTTGGCCAGTTTCATTGACCTTATTAATTCCTTGGTTAGTTGTTTCATGACTTCCCTACTGCCTTAATGTTTCTTAACTCTGTTACGTTCTCTTCTTACTAACCTCTTTAACCTCCTCACCTCATTGTTATAGTATACAGGTTCTGTACTTCTCCTTATTTTATGTTTTGGAACAAACATTTCTTCGCCCTTTTTTATTATTTCCTTGAACTCTTCCCACTTTGCCTCCACTGTACTTGTGCCATTCTTCTATTTAATAAAATTTACTCTGAAATATCTTTCCAGTTCCAAAATTTGTGCCTTTTTACAATTGTATTTATTCTCCCCCTTCAATTCTGGCCACTAGTTTACTGAATCCCCTTATATCCATCAGAACTGCCTTGTGGTTCAGTTACTTAACACCTGATATCATATGAGCTATGCCAGGACTCTCCGTGGTTCGGATTCCACGTTAAACTGTAGGTCCCAGAAGAAAGGAACTGGCCGTCCTACCTCTGACACAATGGCTTAATATGCCTCCATAGGGAGGATCCAGCCAACCATCGGGTTGTGGACTAACTTAAGTTAAGTTTATGGTTATCATCAGGCTTTATTTGGAAGACATCCAACATGTTTGGTCCCCTTGTTTTCTGCTTAACCATCCTTCCCTTACTAAGGTATTTGCAAATCTCTGTTCCTTTGTGTTATTAATCTTATTTCCTGCCCAGTTGATACCTGGTAAGTTCAAATCCCAACCAATAATGACCATTCTATTCTCACTTCTGAAAATATTAATTTAGTTTCACGCATTTTTCCACTATGGTATGCAGCCAACACCCAGACTTTTTCCTTTTTATTTCCTCAGAAGTCTACCCCAAGTAGCTCATGGTCATGACCTCTAAACACCAGTGAACTGTAGTAGTCTTTGCTAACCAGTATGAATACCCCTCCCCCAGTTGCTCCTGTCTCTGTGGTACACTCTGTAACTAATGGGAAAAACCACATTGTCTAGTACCTCTTCTTTTAACCAGAACTCTACCCCTATAACTACTTGCGGTTCATGTATCTCTATTAGGTTTAAAAACTCCATTACTTTGTTCATTATAATCCTGCACTTTACCACTAACAATCTTATCACAGGCTTTGTGATATTTTCAGCCCCAAATTTGTGAATTATGTATTAAATACAAACTTATACCCACACTTAAAAAGATGAACACACAGAGAAATGAGAAAAAGAGGACAAACTAGGTGCGTTTAAGTTTGAGCTGCGATAAATGATGAGAGTGACGATAAATGCGGTTACAAAAGAGGTGCTCAATTTCTTTTTCGTGTAGTTTTTATACTGGAGCTTCGATAGTAGCGTAGAGTCATATTTTATATTGCAGCCAATTGTCAACCTGCCAGACATGCAGAAGAAATCTAGTTTATTTCTTTCGTATGGAAGTTGCATTGCAACACTTTTAGAAGTTTTAAGAGAAATAATTATGAAAGATACTTCAACAAATTCATATGACAATTCAAGAGGACCAGGATTTCGTAAAAAAAAAATAAAAAAATAGTTGAATATTTCTAATTTTCCGAATTTTATGAGCGCTATCAATGGAAAATATGGCAGAGTTACTTGTCCTGCCCACTCTGGCTTCATGTTACATAAATACAAGATTTTTTTCTATTGTTCTGCAAGGATTGGTCAACACTAAATATAAATTATAAACACTGAAGCTGGAGGTTGTGGTAAACAGATAGATCTGCTGCTCCGCCTCTTTAATAGATGGAAGATTGAATATTCCAAATCCCTCTGCCAAATTCTGAAATCACTGAACCTCGTGTTTTTATAGGTGACTAAGGTTATCGATTTTTAAATAATTTATTAGATCCTTATGGACAATATTTAGTTGCAGGCAGATGATACTTCAATGCTAGGTTATCAAGAACATGAAGAACTGTCAAATGTGCCTTTCACATTATTTATTCTAAATGTACAATTTTAGTCACAACAATAGAAACTTCTGTAGTCGTAGCTGACAATATTAATAAGACCATTTGTTTGCTACATAATGTTATTTTTGACAGAGAAGGTATTGAACATCTAAGAAACTAACCCTCCAAATCCTAAGAATTTGACACCAATATTGGAAGGCCAAACCAAGCTGCAGAAAATACCCCATCTTATATAAAACCTACTTTTGTTGCAATTCGAAATAAATTGATACGAATTTCTACATATTATGCATTTAATTTAAATTAGTTTTAATAGAAAAAATACTTTTTCAGTAAATTATGTACCATTTCTCTTTGGCTGTACAGTAGAACTCCAATTATCCGAACTCCGACTATGCGAATTGCTTAAGGCAGTCACCTAAAGACGTGCGTGGAACAAGTTGAAAGGCATATCCACTGGAGAAGAGAAGGAAAAGGAGACAAAGAAAAAAAAAAGCTTTAGAAAAGGAAAGGGAAGAGACAGGAGAAGATGGGGATGTCGTGTCACTTGAGGAATTCAGAAACATTCTTCTGAAAATTCATGGATGTTGAGAAGTTAGTGCTGAAGATATAGGAGAGTGGGTGGTGTGTGATTTGTCAGACCCTGGGTATGAAATTCTAAATGATGATGAACTTGTTGAACGTGTGAGAGAAGAAAGTTTCGAGGAATGTCAAAGCTGAAGCAGACACGGGACCGTCAGCTAGTGAAGCATTTGCCGGCCTTGAAACTGTGTTGTAGTGGATGGAGTGTCAGCCCGAGTGTGACCACATGCGACTTCTCACTGTCAAGCAGGTGAATACAGTCAAACAGCTTACTACGACAGTGATGTTCAGCAAGCAGTGACTTTTATTTAGAGTATAGTACATACATACTGTACTAATGTACAGCACTTATAAGTACGTTTAATATGTAAAAGTATTGCCTATTAATTTAATTAATTAAAAACTCTTTTTCTTTAAAAATAGTTTTTTCTCCCATTTTCATCTTACATACAGTAATTAATTAAAATAGACCCTTTTTCAGAAAAAAAATCCAATTATTAGAATTTTTGATTATCTGAAAGGGGTCCAGTCCCAATTGAATCGGATAATTAGAGTCCTACAATATTAATATTTTTTACTTGAATCTTCATTTTATAGTGTACACACATTAAAATTAGTTTAAATTATGGAAATCTTACTAATTAAAGACGTTTACACTTGTGTTATGTTATATTTAGTGGCCATTTCATCCTACAATTTGTCTAGAACGAATCTGTTATGGTGATTTTTGTATTTACAGTCCCACAAAAGGGACCTAATAAAAATTTCACCAATCAAACGGTCGACAGCAGAGATTAGTGCCGCTCGCATCGTTGCTCTACTGCTATGCATTGCTCTTTGCGCTGCTCCAGTATTAACACCTCTATTGTAAACAATGTTTCACTTTTCTTCGCTTTGCTAGTATCGTCACTCTCATCGCTTTTCGCAGCTCCAACATAAACGCACCCTAAGGCTGGCCCACGAAGAGCCGGCACTTTTGAATCTGTCTGTCAGCTGCAGCGGTCTACAATGAGCTAGCTCACAAATCTCTGCAAACAGGCCCGCCGCTAGGTGTTAGAGCGCCCGCGGGCAATACCGCTTATGCCTCCCCCTGCCTAACCACAGCCAGTGGTGGATCTAGTAAATTTCCGAACTGGGTCAAAAAACTGTGAGAATGCCGCTCCTTTGAACAGTGTTTGCCGCCCCCATTGTTGCCACCCCGAGTGTCGCCGGAACCAGCTGTTGAGCTAAAAAAAAGGTCGCCCGCTACATAATACGCTGCAATTTCGTCGCTGCGACAATGGAGTGGCAACTATCGCGGGGCGGCGACTGTCGATCACTCGTTCTGTCGCCCCCCTCGACGTGCCGCCCGCGTGCGGCGCACGCCTTGCACGCCCGCTTACGGCGGCCCTGTCTGCAAAGGTCTCACTCAGTGCTAGAAATTCATTTATAAATCAAGGCGTATTTGTTACTCCTAACTTTCAGACTCAGGCGTAAAATGAAAATGTTAGGCGTAATTATATTACAATTACGAAAATACAGATTTTATAGCTTACAACCTACTCCAACACAGTTGAAAACTGTAAATAGGTCTAAATGTGCCAATATATTATTTACCAAAATTGTGAAATATGTTAGCATAATTCTAGATTTTGTTGTATTTACTACAATAACTTTTGAATTTTATTACAATAACTTTAGAATGATCCTTCAGCTTCAGTACACACAGTAGCTGATGAGTTACTAAGTGTTTTTGATCGTTTACCTGCTTGTTGACCCCCTGGATTGAGTGAAGTCGGTCCAGGCCTATTGGTAATAGCTGATGTTTCTTCATTTTCTGGCATTCCTCTTTTACCGGTGCTTGTAACACTTTTATCACCCCTACTTCTCTTTACAACTGGTATCAAGTTAAACTCAGTAATTTTACGAGACATCTTCAGTTCCTTTGCTAAACGAAAATCGTACAAACTAGAATTGTCTTTCATTTCGCGGTACTTCACCTAGACTGTTGCCACATCTTCTGAACGTAGCTATTAATTGAAACTCTGAAAAAGATCAACGATGCAACAGGAATTATAATTGAAATTAGTTATTAGAATTAAACCTTGGCATGTAAAACTGAAAATTTTGACGCTTAGTCGTAATTTATACGCCTTTGACGGAGATTGCAGGCGTAAAACGAAAAGATTCAGGCGTAATTACGCCTAACGCCCGGTCAATTTCGAGCACTGGTCTCACTGATGGTTTCTACGTTTTGATTCTAATTAAACTGTGTTCCTCATATCTATTGTAACAGTAGGCAAGTATTACGTGGCCCACAGGCTAACTTAGAATCGAAATTGTGGTCCATCATCAAAACTGGCTGGGCAGCCTTGAACTAGACACTCAAAACTGAATCATCCAGAATGCAGACGTGGCACGTACCTGTGTGGCGATGCAGACGTGGCACGTACCTGTGTGGCGTTGCAGATGTGGCACGTACCTGTGTGGTGACTCACGTTTCTTTCCCTGAGAGGGTCTGCCAGGGGTCTTCTTGACGGTCAGCGAGGATCTTCTAGTGTGGGGAGACATCAGAACTAAACTGTCAGTGTGAGAGGCAATCTGAAAATAAAAAATAGGTATTGACTGGCCTGGCTAGCTGGTAGTGAATTGCACTCGCTTTAAAAACTGAGCACAGCGTGAGAAAGTAAGGATCTAACAGACGACCGCGGACGCGGAGTGGACTACGAGTCAGATTGGTCGACACCTCAACGCTACAGAGGACGCGACAGGAAGTTATCAGAATGATGGGAACAAAAGTATACCTCGAATTAAGAGAAACTAAATAGAAGGGACACAGAAGTAAGGAAATAGGAAACGGGTGCAGACTGTGGTGGTCTGAAGAACTAGACAAGGCGCATAATGGCTCTAGGCGGCAGACTGGACGGAAAGCTAGCAACACCACTGCGAGGATATCGAAACAGCCTACCGTGCTCAATGGAGAGTTCGTGGATATCGGACGTGTGTCGGGTGCTCAGAAGATCTGGAGTCAGAAATCGAGACAGGATATGTAATGATAATAGGGGACTGAATGCCATAGTAGTAAATACAGAACAGAGTATGAGGATATCGTGGGGGAAGCCGTGGTGTACAACCGACGAGTAAAGAGGCAAGTGATCTTGCAGACAACTATACCTGGACATATCCACAAAATAACCTGGTACAGAATAATAAACTACACGAATTGTTCAGAACATGTGTCCACCCAAAATCGAGAGGAGTCGTACCAAATGTGAACCTAGAAGGACAAGGCCTTGACAAAGCAGCAGCAAAAGAATCGAATACTAGAAGCTGGCACGACGGAAGAGATGAAAGCCAATCTGCCCAAGGATGACACGAGATCAGCGGCAGCAGAAGAAGATGCAGTGGGAAGATTTAGAACTACTACAACAAGGCAGCAGAAAGGAAGTGTGGAAGAACGTTGAATAAGAGGTAGAACAAGCGTAAAGCAGAAGCTGGGAAAAGAAAGAACAGAGCTACTTGGAAAAGATTAGCAAAAGCCTCAGGAAAAAGAATGATAAAAATAGCAAAGGTTAAATCCTGGAATGATTACACGCAAAGAGAAACCATAGACAAACTACAGAGGAGATAAGCAAATACTGTATGGGGTGGTGACAAGAAGGCAAAACCTAGATACACGATGACCAAGAAGCAATGCAAATATTTTTTTTTGCTTATGGCTTTACGCCTTATCGCCATCCAGTTGGGAAAGGACTGGGAGCAGGGGATGGGAAGGAATTCGGCGATGTCCTTTTGAAGGAACCATCCCAGCATCTGCCAGGAGTGATTTGGGGAAACTATGAAAAACTGAAATTTGGACGCCAGGATGGGGATTCGAACCCGCATCCTCCCGAATGCGAGCCACCACGCGGTAGATATAGAGACGTGTGTGCTTGTGAGTTGTGTGTGTGTGCATTCAGACTATTTTGTCTCACGCCGTATCATTTGTACTTTATACTATATGCAGCGACGGATGTATACATTTTCTCTGAGCTAGGCCAAATACTTGATTTGCCGCACATCTCCCCCCCCCCCCCCATTCAATGTTCAAACGTGAATTTCTCACCTGAGCAGTAGAGATTTTTTATTATTATTATTAAAAAAAGAGTGAACAACCCGACAGAAATGAATTTGTCACCTCCTTGAAGATTACAGCGTGGGGCATTGGAGGGGGGGGGGGGGAGAGAAATTGCCATCTATCGACCCCTCAAGTTGCTGCCTGGGGACAAGCAGCCTGGCTTACCCCTCAATTCTCCCCCCCCCCCCCCCAAATGCTGGCAGTGTCTATATACACAACAAATACAAAAACTTCTTTTTGCAAATAACCAGCAAGACTAAATTACCCAAACAATTAAACAGATACTGAATTTTCATATAAAAAATTATATCATACAGAATTATAATATATGGGAAGAAGCTTTAATATCATTACAAGCAAGAATAGGGACGCCTAACCCATCACTCAACGCAATTGAATGCAGAATGATCGTAATGACTCTCAATAGTGAAATCTCCAGTGCATTAAACATCTACGCTACAGATAGCAACCTCAGGATGATTCACGGTGACAGACACACAAACGTCACTGAACAGTATAATAATAATAATTGATAAAATTATTATTATTATTTTCTTTCACCTTCCAACCTTTTTTTCCTTCTACTAATTTTTACTTTAAATTCCTTCAGTGTTTCTGGTAAATTATTCATCACTTCTCTTGGCATTTTATTCCAGTCCCTCACTCCCTTTCCTATGAAAGAAAATTTTCCCCTCACCCTTGTGCCTAGTGTTGTAAAAAAACGGTTTTTTTTCTGGCTTGAAAAAAAACATGAAAAAAAACTTTGAAAAAAAAACATGTTTTTTTTTTGAACACGTATTTTTTTTCACAACTACTAAATCTCAAATTTGTAAGGCAGTTATCGTTTAAAATGACTATTTTAGAGTTTATTCTAAGTACTTATCTTAGTTTAAAATCTACTATATTTTTCTGGTTCAGTAGGAAAAAAAAAATTACGAAAATATTGGCAAAATTGACTGAAATTTTCTTTATGAACGGGGATTTCCCGAAGAGACTAGGTTGCGCGAGAAGGAATCCCCATTCCCCATTGTTTGGATTGATACTTGCTATTTGAAATAGTGCTGCCAACCCTACAAAATTACCTAAAGATCTTTTTAAAAAATTAGGAATATAAAATTTATCCACGGTTTTTTGCCTCTTTTTATTACTTATTGGGCTTTCCTTATATTCGTATACTTGTTAACTCTCAGAGTATAGTGGTACTGAGTCATTAAATTGTCAGTAAGGGAGCGTGCATAAACCACATAGCTCCATTTTGGCCTCCTGTGAACACCCCCCCCCCACCCCCGCTCACGTAGCACGTAGCTTTCTTCCGTTTTGATTCCAGAAGACATTTTGTACTGTTTTCTCTTGTCAGACTATTGTAAATTACATATGGATATAATTAACTGAGGGAAATAAATACTCACATGCTGTTGTGAGTTCAGTTCCTCATTTTAACTGTGAAAAATGTTACGAAAGGAAAGTTACATGGCCTGGCTCGGAACACCCCCCCCCCCTCTCCCCACGTAGCCCAGCGTAGCCTTCCAGCTAACCCCTCCTCCCTCTGGACCGAGCCACGTAGTTTGTGCACGGTCCCTAATTATGAATCGTTTCTTTGCAACCGTTCGTCTAAACAAACGATTGAAAAGAAGTAAAGCTCCTATTTTGTATGATAATAGATTTTAATTCAAACTTAAAAGACCGTAATACAGAACTATTGGCGCAGTCTTTATGCAGAGTGTGTACTTTGCTCACAATTTAATATTGCAATCTCAAAATCTTTTGCGTACAATACAAGAACAACCAGTAAAAGAAAATTTAACTATTTCTGAAGTTATTGATCTAGAGGAGACAGAAAATTCTGACACCGACCGAACTAGTGTTGGTAGTACTGATACTAGTGAATGTGGTACTGACATATAGGATGAATAAAATTATGTTACCTATATATATACACTTATGAATCATTATGTGAGACATTATATGATCTTAAGACTTAAAACACACTTGTAAAATGAAGTTCCTTAAATAAAACTATAATTTATCTAATATATTGTTTTCTGAAAAAAAAAAAAAAATTTAGAAAAAAAACACGGGTGCTAGGTTTTTTCACAAAGCTGAAAAAAAAGTTTATTTTTTTCAGTTTGCAACACTATTTGTGCCTGAAATCAAGTGCCAGCTTGTGGTCATGGTCAACCTTACCCTTCCAAGCACCTCTCTTAATTACAGTTACCCACACCTTCACCCATTTTGTCGACTCTTCCATTTCACATGATCGTTTGTTTCCACCCAGCTGGTTCTCCAACAATATACGCAGGACAGTAATCTTCAATCCACCGACTGGTCTTCGTCCACTAAAACCTTTGGCAATCACCCTCACACCTTATCATCACAGCTTCACGTTAATACACTAACTGTCCGATCTGTCTGAAATTTGCGATGCACTTTCCTCGGGCAGTAATATTTGAGTAAAAGTGTGTAACATAAGCCTTCAAGTATGCATACATGAAGTAAAATCACCCAAAATATGGGTAGGTGCATACATGTTATTACACAAGAAATACACATTAATAGCTGTCGATATTCCGTGTGTTTCTAACTCTGTCGGATAAAAACTGCTTTGCACGTGTAGATTGCAGGTAGTTAAAAAGTGGAAAATCATTCATATTTACAATTTCTCTGTGTGTAGCTGACCGATCGGATTTCGTGCTACAATATATATTCTTCACGTTTAAGGGTGCTGTAGGCCGAAATATTGCGCTTCTCTTGTCTTTGTTTTTTGTTTGTCGTCCCAGCTGCCTTCATCTGTGGTAAGTGTTGGGTCATATTTCCCTATCCTTCCTTAATTTTAATGCCTTAAAGCTTTTTCCTGCTCATTGTTATTATATACAGTGGTTGGCCAGATTATTAGGCCACCTCCAAGAAAAGATGTAAAATATTCAGTCTGTCAAGAAAAGATGTAAAATATTCAGTCTGCTTTTACTTTTCATATTTCTTGTAAAGTTCATAGTCATTTAACAATTGGAATGCATCACTCACTTATTGTCGGCCAATAATACTGTATGTAATCCTGATTGTTAACAAGTTGTAAGACCGCATATAATGCAACAAAATAACAAAGAAATCTAGACAATCATTCCCTGAGGAAGTTTTGTTCATTGTTAAGTATCATGTAGCTGAGAGTCAGCGTATCAGTACAGTCTGTGAAGTTGGTTTTGGTGAAATTATTGTTAGTTAGTGTACGTAGTTCAAGTGTAAGTTTTCGCAGTTTCACCAGGACAAAATTTTCAGTAAAATTTCTGAACATTGACATGGGCAAACTTAAAGATCTAACAGATGAACAAAAAGCTGTAATAACTCATCTTTTAACAAAAGAGAACTATAATATAAGTGAAATATCCCGAAAATGCAATATTTCACGACAGTCAATCCGAAGAATAAAGGAGAAGTTAAAGAAGGGTTTGACTTTGAACGCTAGGAGGAAAGGTTCCTGTTGTCGGAAGAAGATCATTACACCAAGAGGTGAACGTCAATTAATAAAAATAATTTAAGAAAACAGATCTGCAACGAATAAGGATGTGATGGTTAGTTTAAATGAGGTGGGAATTCCAGCTTCCGAAAGAACAGTTCGCCGAACTTTGAAGAACCTTGGCATCAAGAGCTGCAGGCCAGCAAAGAAACCAAAACTCACAGAAAGAATGAAGAATCAAAGGTTCCAGTGGGGCAAAAAATACAGAAACTTCACTGCTGATAACTGGAGGAAGGTGAGTATCAGTTCTCGAATCTTTTTTCACACACACAGTATATATATTTTTTACTATAGCAAAGTCTAACATGCACTGTACACTGTAATTTGGTTCTGCAGGTGTGCTTTAGTGATGAATCGACTTTTCTTGTATTGTCTGACAAGAGACAGTATGTGAAACCCAGGCCTAATGAAAAATATAATGAAGACTGTGTTGTACAAACTGTGAAACACCCTCAGTCTGTGATGATTTGGTCAGTGATAAGTGCTAAGGGACTTGGACGCCTTTTCATTGTGGAAGGGATGATGAATCAAGTGCAATATAAAAAGGTGCTTGAAACACAACTCCTCCCTCAGCTGCAGGATTGGTATCCAAATAATAAAGAAATAATATTTATGCAAGATTCCGCCCCATGTCACACTGCAAAATCTGTGAAAAAGTTTCTGGCTGACAATAAAATACCATTACTAGACTGGCCTGGTAACTCACCGGATTTGAACTCTATAGAAAACGTCTGGGAGCTGCTAAAGCGTCAAATCGGCCAAGAAAGAATTACGAACAAGGGGACATTGGTTGAAAGAATCACATGGCATTGGAATTCAAATAAACATTTGGTACAAATGGCTCTTTACAATATCGACAGCATGCCTCGACGAATTCAAGAAGTACTTAAAGTAAGAGGCGGCTTGACAAAATATTGAGTTGTTATGTCTCAAGAAGGTGTATCATTTTAAAACTGTAATGTGACATGTTTACAAATGTTTAAAAATATTATTTGTACATGTACCACGAGAAAATTACTAAATAAAACAATATAAAACAAGATATTCAAATGTTTTTATAAATAACCTCAGAGTGGCCTAATAATGTGGACAGGGACTGTATATATAATCCTGGATGAAAGACGGTTTGTACCGTAACCGACAGCTGATTCAGAGCATTTAAGCTAGTTTAGTATCTTGCTAGTAGTAGTTGTGATTAGGTTAAAATGCTACTTGGATCAAGGATTAAGACTAAGAAACGTGTGGAATAAATATCAACAGCTAGTATCGTGTATCTCATATACCCATATTTTGAGCAATTTTACTTCACTTCTACACACTCGAAGGCTTACTTCGTCATAATCAGATATTACTGCCTATGGAATGTGTGCATCAGATTTGAGACCGGTGCGACAATCCTCGAAGGTTCGAACATAGTAGCGAGTTACCGCAGTTTAGCATATCTCGTCACAGTACACACTCATGTGCTGTACTGGTTGCCTCAACACCCCAGCAATACACTCCCCTCGTAAAATCCTGACTATCTAAGGGACTCACTGTTCGTCCCACTCCCGAGTTTGACCGCGTTGCTCTGGTCCAGGTCTCACCACGGACATTCCGGAACAACCCAACACGTACTATTAACTTCACCATTTCAGATTTTTATCATTCATTAGCGAAGAACTATTTGTATACACTTCAAAAATGTAGCGGAGCTGACTGATACCAAAAAGGCAATAATTTGATAAAATTATTTAAAGTTTAGCTAAGGATTAAACGTCCATGTAGAATATTAAATATACGTGCTTTCAATTTCCCGTTACAATTCACTGGTCATTATCACCAGACAGATGAAGTCAAAAACTTCATAAAAGTAAACGTCGCTTTGTGAGATGAACAGATTGCCAATTCATGAACCTGTAATTTTCAGAAAGGAAGTATTAAGCAATGACCCGTGTAGATTGTATGACGTATGTTGGTTTAGTTATCGTTGTTATTAAAATGGAATTATGATAAACTGAGCCTTCCTTATTTAAAAGTATAAACATTAATTACTTCTAGTTCTGAAAAGAATGACTAAAGAAAAAAGTACCAAATTTCATTGAGATAAATCAACTCATCCTTGAATGACAGTTGTGTAAAGTTTTCAGAAGATTGCCCCAAAACTGGAAGTGAACATTTTTTAAATTCCTATAGGAACTATCCTAATTTAACTGAAGAGCTGGGCCCTATTTTTCTTTATTGCTTTACACCTTGTCAATGCCATGGTCATTAGAGGCAGAATAGTATTAGGAGCAAGGAACATGGGGGAATTCAGCCGTGGCTCCTGAAGGAATCGTCCCCGAATAGATCTGGACTGATTTGATACAATCACAAAAAACACAAATCCGGACAGCTGGACGGGGATTCGAACCCGCTACCTCCCGAATGTGAGGCCAGAGCGTTGCCACCTGAGAGAAATATGCTGAATGAGGTTTGTTCCTAAAAAGCTGCTTTCATGAAGCATTTTTTATACGAGGAACACAGTAATACTGGCTATTCATTCCCAAAACTTCAATGATATTATTGGTGAAAAATGTTTCAGACGATCTGTGATGTGAAGGGTTGGGAAAATGAACTCTCAAAATCACTAGGTAAATATACTATACAGACATACGGGGCTGCATCTCGACTGTCTACGAAGGAAACTGGTTGTTGGGGTATGTTGTACAGAAAACTGAACATCTCGATGAAGTTCACTCATCTGGAACAAACCACATTATTCTCACATCCAAGAAACGCCACGTATACATATCAGTAACGGAGATACAGACGAAAGTTAACCCTGTGACTCCCACTGGAAGAAGTTCTGTCCTACTCGCAAGTGATGCGTGTTACACATATGTGGTTTTCTTTTTTAACTTCAATAAACATATCCTGCAATTTGAAAAGTTTTACTTTTAAGACACTCTCTATGATCTGCAGCAAGACACAACAGCTGAAGACGACAACCACAGCAATGTTCTGATCAATCGTCAAATACTAACATTACATCTGAGCATAAACTCATATCAAAATAAGTAAAAACTACTGAAATTTAGAGATAAAATGCTATGAAATCTTGTCCTGAGCCAAGTATAAATTTTTTTATTATTAATTTAATTGCAACGGAGCTAACACTCGGGTGGCAAATCCCCTAGTCATTAATTACAACATTTTATGTTATTTTTTAAATTTTCTTTTATAGTTACAGGGTTAAATCACTCCACCATTCACTTTTCCCAATTACAAATTTTAATTTTACAGTTCTTAAGCGTTTCTGGTAAATTAATCATAACTTCACTGGGAAATTTGTTCCAATCCTTGAAATCTTTACCAATAAAAGAAAATGTGGTCATGGTCATTTTTCCCCTTCCATGCACTATTCCTAATTCTTTGACCAATATCCCTGCAAGCCCCATCACCAACCTATGCCCTGTACATTCCCAGCACTCTCTTCACCCTCCAATGACTCCCAACCCAGCTCTTTTATCGTATCTGTTACTGATTGCATTCTGCAATAATTTCCACAAACAAATCTAGTTGCCCTTCGTTGCACCCCTCCAACTCCTGTACATTTGATAACCATAATGTGGGACCCAAATTGCACCACCATATTTAAGTGATGGTCTCTCATCACCCTCAAGAATTTGAAGGTTTTAATTTAATTTAAATAAAATTTAATTGCAATGGAGTACACGCTCCGGTGGCAATTTCCCTAAACATCCATCTTCCCCCTTTTCTGCACCCACCTACATTTGCCCTTTACAAATTTTAACTTTAAATTCTTTCAACTTTTTTGGTAAATTATTCATCATTTCTCTTGGTAACTCATTCCAATCCCTGACACCCTTACCTAGAAAAGAGAATCTTCCCACACCCTTGTGCCTAAAATCGAGTGCCAGCTTGTGGCCATCGTCATCTTTTCCCTTCCATGCATTAATTTCAATTCTTACACCAATATCTTTCCATGCCTCATAAGCAATATACGCCCTGTACACTCCCATGACCCTCCTCACCCTCCTCCTGTCTTGCAATGAATCCCATTCCAGCTCTTTTATCATATCTGTTGCTGATTGCGTTCTGTGATAATTTCCAGAAACAAATGTAGCAGCCCTTCTTTGCACCTTCTCCAACTCCTGTATTTGATACTCAAAATGTGGGTCCCATACTACACTACCATATTCAAGCAATGGTCTGACCAAAGTTTTGTAACCCAATTCCTTTACTTCTCTCGTACATCCCCTCATCACCCTCTCCAAAAAATGCATAATTTTGAAAACTTTTTCTACCACCTGTCCAATGTGTTCTGCCCAGTTAAGCTTGTTATCAAATGTAATGCCAAGATATTTACATTTCGTCTTCAATAAGCAATTCTTTCCCCACCTTATAATCAAACTTTAGTTTTTTTATTTGTGTATTTAATATGCTGACTCTTATTTGCATTTATCTTCATCCCATGTTTACCAACCCAACTAGATACGGTATCCTGTCCAGATCACCCTGCAACTGTTTACAATCCTTATCCGTTTTGATTCTTTTATATAGCATTATGTCATCCGCAAACAATCTGAAGGATTTTGTAAACTTTTCCCACAATCTGCCAAATGTGTTCTGTCCAGTTAAGTTTGTTATTTTACAATCTGTATTCACTTCATTTTCTGAAGCAGAATGTTTTCTCTTTTGTAGATTGTTGATTTCAACTAATAGTAAAAGTTCTCTGTTTGTAATGTTTCAACAAATCTGCTTGAATGTAGCCACACACTTTTCTCAAAGCAAAAAGTAACGTCTCTTAGCAGTGACTCCGCATGAAAATTACCATACGGTACGTCGTTAACAGTACAGACAGCCGCCATTTCCGATCACACCATGACGCCGGGAATTTATATTTTATTAATAACTTAAGGTCGATTGATTTTCGGCCGTAATATACTGGCGTGCAATGCAGCCTGAGCCAATAATAAAAACACGCACTGTGCTCGGGTAAGAGGCAGTACATTTCGTTTTTTTTGAGCGCTGTTAGCTATCGTAGTTGTACCCACAAAATTTGGCCGCTGCATTACATTCGTTACAGCGCCATATTCAGTATGCGTCACGAATAGCTGCCGACATGCATAATAAGAAAGTCTCATTTTTTTCCTTGTAGAGCTGGTTTGCTGTTTACAGGAAATAATGTGGCTTAAACTGCTTGTATATCCATAAAACTGGCAAAAAAAGTCATTGTCAGTGAAGACACCTCGGTATCAACGCGTCATGTTATTACTGATGAAGCATATTTAGAACTAAACATTAAGACCAAATCCAAGCAGCTTTGGTTTAAAATGAAATGAAATATCGGTCAAACAGTAACATATTACACGATTCTAGTAGTTATGGGTTATAGGCAATAGAAACAAAAAGTCATGCGCCATAACTTGCTTACGCTAGATTTTCAGCCGATTCGATTATAAAAATCCAATACTACCAATTACGACAATACGCATATAAAGCAAAATGGAACGAATGCACAAAATACTGCTTACCTATAGCTCTACAGAAAGATCAGATACCTGGAAAATACAAAGATAAGCAACAATGAGACGGATTCAAACTGTTTATCCACCACTTCCAGAGACAATGAAACAGAGGTGCCAACACAACAGTTCCTATGACACTATAAAGTTAAATCCTTGCAAGCGGTTTCATTGACTTAGTTTCTCTCAAATCACCACAAAGTAGGCATAAAATTAGCAATGGACTGTACTAAAATGTGTAATGAAAGCAAAATAATAGATACTGGTTTAAAAAATGGCCATTACTAAAAAAATTTAGCTTATCTCATATGATTATAAAAACCTGATGATTTTACTCAGAATAGATTCGGAATGTTTTAGACAGCTATTTCACTTAACGGCACCTTGTTTCAAAAAACAAGGCGTAGCGACAAAGAACGTTTGCTATTACTTTGCGTTTTTTGCTAGTGAACAGAGTTGTGAAGATTTGAAATTTAGTTCGCTGATTTTCTCACAAAAACTGTAAAGTGAACTGTAACCATAAAAATTTATTTCACATATTTATTGGTCAGACTTCGTTTTCAACAAACAATAGCGCAAATGCTGAAACCAAAAATCAAACAAATTTATGGAATTTGCCTGTAATTTCGGTTTTTTCCTTATTTAGATGTGACGCGTGATGCAAAGAGTGACAATGCATTTTTTTGCATTGATTCTGTCACTGTATATTGACCAAAAAAAAAAAAGCTTAGACGTTGGTCTAGTGAATAGATGAAATTAGAGGAAAATATACGCACGAAAGTTTATTACGAGAAATATTACGCACCAAACCAGAAGATTACACTATTTTACTGGGCATAGACCACAAAACTTTGAAGAATTACTGTCATTACGAATTCCTCACGTTGCAAAAAATGGACACACTTGTGCGCAAATCTTACCGGGTAATTAAAGATTTTCGATAACTTTGAATTGCCCAGCAAGTGGAGATGATTGCCTGCATTGCACCTCATGCACTTAGTGAAATCATCATTGAAACTTTGAGAAATACGCCGTCAGTCAAAATTTGCATCAAACAATTCAGACAAGTATATTATTTGATAAACGTGTCAAACAATGTCCCATACTATCAAATAATTTGACAAGCACATAAAAATTTACTATTTTTCCACCTTTTCGTTTGAGTTATTTATGGACTACATTTACGCTTCATTTCCTCTCCTGATTTCCTTCCTCCGTCGTTAATATTCTTTCGTTCTCTGGCTCACTCTAGTTTTTTTCCCCCTCTGAGAATACCCTCCCTTACCTGAATGTTTATCTTCAGTCAGATCCTTACCTTCGAAATTTTTCCTCTGAATAATTCCCTGTCTAAGACATCCTCATTGATTCCATACCTTTCCAGATCCTGATAAACCTTCTTCATCCATGGAACTTGAGTCTTCCAGTTCTCTTAAAAGTTGATTATTTTCTTTGGCATTACTTCTGATTTCATTCTCTTGATGTGGCCACACAAAACTAATCTCATGTTCGTAGTAGTATTTGATACCTTTTTAAACTTATTGTATAATTCTTGGTTCGATCTCAAACGGAATTGAAATTCGCTTCCGGCCGCTTTTATTGGTCCTAAGGTATTCCTTAGAAACTTTCTTTCTTTTCCATTTCCGTCAGTCCCTTCTGACTAGTGTTTCTGCTGAGTATAAACATTCTAGATTCACTACCATGTTGTGCTGGTATTTCTCCTGATTGAAGAGTAATTTAGATTTGTATGGCTTTTGACATAATTTCCATCTTTCTCCCACTATCTTCAACTGCAGCCTTTTCAGTGACAATGGGAGTCGAAACTTCACCAAGGTATTTCAACTTCTGTGTTCTTTTAATATCCCCATAATTAGGCCTCACTGTCCAGGTCTGGTCTTTTGCGTCTACATCCACATATATACTCTGCAATTCACAAAATTGTGGGTCGCCAAGTATTTCACAGTTTTAATTAGTATATGTGCAGTGATGAAGTTTCTTTAAGACAGATAATTAATGCACCGTTAGTACTGCATAAACTGACTGATCTGTTCTCCCTTCATATGTTTTGCTGTGTGAAGAACCAAACGTGTTATGCTCCTATACATAACCTCCAAGTTGTGAAATTTAAGTGACGACGTTTGTAAACATTGGTGACAGAAAGCCTTACCTGAGGAGATTTACTTTATGACGAGTGATGTTCACTTCCGAAAGTGAAGCAATAATAGCGCAATAACTTCAGTTTATTAATATTCAAAATTTTCCGCACTCTGTGTTCGAAACTTCAGTCTTTTCAGTATTATAATTTTTTGATCTCTTCATATCAACTTGATTGTAAATACATTTCTGATCATTATTCATATCGTGTGTAATTTCAACTCCTGGTTTGAATGCAATGGCACCCGTTAACAAGCAAGATATTTGTCTGTGTTGCCTCAAACCAACTCTGAGTAAAGTGATACAATGCAGTAGTAACTGTTGCCGAAGGTTCCATCCTGAATGCGTCAGAATGAGCAAAAAAGAATATTCTTCATTTGCAAAAGGCGAAAATAATAATTGGACTTGTGACAGAGATGATTGTTTATCATCAAATCAAGACACGTCGGCATCTATGTCTTAGAATATCGCTCTGCTGCTGCAGAAAGTGTCGTCTCTTACTACCAAAAATGAATTCAAGGAGGAAATGGACAGTGTCAGGAAAAACGTTGAAAAACTCTCTAATCAGCTTGCTGATCTAGAACCACGTCTTAGCAGTGTCGAAGCAAAGGTTTCAACTTTGGAAGTAAGTGTTGAACTTTTTGGTGATAATCTGTCAAAAACAACTAGTGATTCTGAAGATATAATAGCCTAGTTCAATGACAGGTCAAACAGGACCAAAAATGTCATTATCTTCAAGGTTCCAGAAGCTAGAAGTAATGACAACAACACAAGAAAAGCTTTCGACAAGTCCAAGATCGAGTGCATCATGACAGCTTCTGGTGTCAATAGAAGTGATCTTGTCACATTCTTTCGGTTGGGGAAGAAATCTACCTCTGGCCAAAGACCACTCAAACTATTGCTAAGTTCCAAGGACGTTGCTGTAACATTTCTGAAGGGTTTTAAGCGAAATGAAATTGCATGCAAAGACCCATCTCTTTCTGAAATCTCACTTGGTAGTGACAGAACTCCTAAGGAGCGATTGTTCTTAGTTAATCTTCGTGCTGAACTCGAGAAGAAGGTGAAACTGCCCTCACTATAAAATACAACAATGGAGTGCCCAAAATAGTGCAAAGTGCAAAAAACTAATTAAATCCAATGGAAAAACCAACATAAATATGTACGAGGGTGAATCAAATATAAACAAGACTTTCGGCCGTTCGGGCGCAATAGTGGTGGGAGAACGTTCCCGCTTCGTTTGGCGATAGGTAGGTTTGTCAGGAGTGGGGGAAGACCGTTAGCCCCCCCCCTCGACTCGCTCAGTGCCAACCGTCACGATGTCGGAGCAAGAGGTACACTCGTCGATTGCGCAACGTGTTATAATCAAGTTTCTCGCTGCAGAAGGCGTAAAACCGGCAGAAATCTTGAGGAGATTGACTGCCCAGTTCGGGAAAGAGACACTGTCGCGAGCCAGAGCGTTTGCATGGCATAAACAGTTTGTGGATGGTCGTCATCATGTTGAAAAAGAGAGCCATAATCGCAGACCCCGCACCAGCATTACAGAGAACAACATCAGCTGTGTTAGACGGCTTATTGAAGATGACAAGCGTCTTACCACTTCTGAAATTGCAAGTAAGGTCGGAATAAGTTATGGGAGCACTTACTCCATACTCACAGAGGAGCTTGGGTACCGTAAGGTGTGCGCCAGGTGGGTTCCTCGCCTTCTCACAGCAGAACAGAAATTGAATCGACTTCAGGTGTGTGAGCGTCTTCTGGCACGATTTCGGGAAGAAGGGGACCCATTTCTGACTCACATCATCACCTGTGATGAAACTTGGGTGCACCACTACACCCCCGAGTCCAAACAAGCGAGTATGGAGTGGAGAAAAAAAGGAGAACCTGGACCAGTGAAAGCCAAGTCACGACTATCGGCTGGCAAGGTTTTGGCTACGGATTTTTTTGACCAGCGTGGTTTGCTGCACCTCGATTTTTTGCATGAGCGCAGGACAATCAATGCAGCCTACTACTGCGACATTTTGAGTGAGGTCCGACTTGCATATCGCCGCAAAAGACGAGACCTACCGATGAGGAAAGTGGTTATTCTCCATGACAATGCTCGCCCCCACACAGCAGCCTTAACCAGGGAAAAATTGGAGAAACTGGGGTGGGACACACTGGACCACCCTCCTTACAGTCCAGACCTGTCACCCTGTGACTTTCATGTGTTTGGTCCTCAAGGAAGCTTTGGGAGGCCAAAAATTCAACAGTGATGCTGAGGTGGAAGCCTACGTGCGCAATTGGCTGCAGACACGACCTGCATCTTTCTACATGGAAGGAATTGGGAAGCTGCCTATCCGCTGGGAAAAATGTGTTTCTAAAGCAGGAGATTACGTATAAAAATAAGATATATACTTTTTTGCACTTAAAATAAAAATAATATTTTTAAAAATAAAGTCTTGTTTATATTTGATTCACCCTCGTACTATCAAATTATTAATGGAATTCGGACAAAACTTAAAGAATTAAGATTAGCCCTAGCTACATGTACTTATGATGTCATTACACTTGCTGAAACCAATCTTTCTCCAGATATTTCTAATGCTGAACTGTGTACAGGAGTGATAGGTCCTCTCAAACTAGTTCTAAAGAGAGCGGTGGTGGTGTACTTGTGGCAGTGAACAACAGAATGCCTTCTAGA
>JARYHS010008074.1:1998536-2023536 GCA_031002005.1 Vandiemenella viatica
TGTCTGAGTTTTCTTTTCTCAGCCTGCTCCTTCAGCTGTTGCAAAGCAACTTTTAAAATCTGGTCTTGAGCCATTGATTGTGATTCAGGGAACGGAATGAGATCTGTAATAAGGTTGGGTGGCTTCTTGCCATGCAAGACTTCATATGGAGACAATGATGTTGCTGAGTGGGGCAACGTATTCAAAACATCCTCAATGTGGGGTAGCTGTAGGGCCCAGCTTTTATGGTTCTCTGCGCAATAGGTCCTAAACCATCTCCCAAGCTCCCTCATAACACGCTCAACGGGATTGGATTGTGGGTGGTAAAATGCAGTCTTTACTGTCTTAATGTGGAGGGATTCTAAGAACTCCGACCATCGTTTGCTGGAAAACTGGGGGGCATTGTCGGTCAATATTGCCTGTGGGTGTCCAACCTGTGTGACATAATGTTGAGCAATTTTAGAAAAAATGATATCCGTATTAGCTCTCTTAAGGGGATACAGTTTCACATACTTAGAGAAAACATCTAGAATAACACAGATATGGATTACGCCTCCTCTAGAGCGGGGTAGGGGTCCAAACAAATCTAATGCTAACAATTGTAAGGGTTCTGTAGGGATAATGGGCTGCAGTTCACCTGCTCTCTGTACAGTGTCAACCTTGTTGACCTGACAGACTTTACAAGATTCAAGTATTCGCATTACTTTCTTATGTAAATTAGGAAAATAAATGTACTCCCTCAGGATTTGAAAACATTTGCGAGGACCACAATGGCCGTGGCTAAGGTGTTGATACTTAACAACTTTCTCTATAAGATGATCAGGAAATACACAGTCGCCAGCATGTGGCGGAGGGCGAAGTTCTTTGAAAAAAGCACTCCATTCTTGAAAGTATAATATGAAAACAGTTTATGGTCCGGGGATGCAATCTTTAATGTGTCAATAACTTCTTTGAGGGCTGGGTCCAGCAATTGCTCTAAGTGCATGGTTTTAAAAGCATTCCTCATCTCATCTTCAAATTGTACTCCTTTAATATAGTAGAATATGCGGTTCCCTTTCTCCTAACTTGGAATTATTTTCTAATCCTTCCGGCAGTCTGGAAAGCGCATCAGCGACAACGTTTTCTTCCCCAGGGATATATTAATTTCATAGGAAAATTCTTGGAGGAGTAGGGTCCCATCTGGTGAGGCGTCCATTTAGCAGTTTGCATTTGTGAAGAAAAGAAAGGGCTTTGTGATCTGTATAGATGATCACCTTACGGCCCAATAGAAGATACCTAAACCTCTGGAAAGCCCAGATGACTGCTAACGCTTCTTTTTGAGTGATGGAGTAATTCCTTTCCGCTTATTCAGGAGCCTACTGGCAAAAGCAATGGTATGTTTGGCAAGACCTGAATCTGTTTGTATCTCTTGAAAAATCTCTAAACCCAAGCCGTAGTCCGAACTGTTTGTGGATAAACAAATGGGTAAACTCCAGTCTGGGGAATGCAACACAATGTTTTGTAGGAGGGCTGCTTTGGTTTTATTAAAATCCTCTTCGCACTCTGGGGTCCACTTCCAAGTGGAATTTTTGTTTACGTAGCTGTTGAAAGTGTGGGCTATTCAGTATCTGGTTGGGGGATGAACTTCCTATAATACCCACATAGGCCTAGAAAACTTCTTAATTGTGTTTTATTTTGGGGTCTGGGGAAGTTCTTTATCGCTGCCATTTATCAGGTGCAGCTGTAATGCCTTGGGGTGTGATTATGTGACCTAAAAACTCAATGCGGGAAGTAAGGAAAATACACTTTTAAGTTTAACCGTCATCCCTCCCTTTCTCAATGCAACAAGGACCTCTGTCAGTGTATCCCAATGCTCTTCTAAGGTTTCACTGGCAATGAGGATATCATCGACGTAAACGTAAACTTTACTTAACAGCTGAGGGCCTAAAACTAAGTCAAGTGCTCTAATGAAATTAGCTACAGCATTATTTAATCCAAATGGGAGGACACGAAAATGGAATGAGCGGCCTTGGTAAGTGAAAGCTGTGTATTGGCGCGACTCTGGGGCTATGGGAACCTGCCAATAGGAACAGGTTAAATCTAGGCTAGTAAGAAATTTCTTCCCATGGAAGTTATGCAAAATCTCATCAATGGGTAGTGGGTGATCCCTTTCTGTTTGCAGGTATTTGTTGAGTGTACGTGCATCCAAGACTAAGCGTACTGACTGGTCTGACTTAATGACTACTACCAAGGGGTTGTTGTAGGGGCTGGTTGACCTTTCAATGATTCCCCATTCAACATCCTATTGATCTCTTCTTCCACCATGGGATGTTTAGCAATAGGGATGGGGTATGGTTTAATGAAAAATGGTTGGGAACAATTAACCGTGAAGCGGCATTGGTAATTCTTAATAAGTCCCGGTATATCACTAAAAACATCTTCGAATTCCTCAATGAGGCTGGACATTCTACCTCTATATTGATCAGGGACATCTTTAAGTACTCTAGTTAATACATCTTCTCCAGGGATAAGGGTCAATTTGTTTACCCAAAATGATGTAACTTATTATGAAAATCCGGCTCTCTACCAACATTTACATCTACTGATCTAGAGAAAAATTTTATTGAAGGTGTATGTTTATTGCGCCATCCTTTCTGTAAATGTACTGAGAGGCGTTTGGAATCCAATGAAAGCCATAAAATCTGTGTGTCACAGTGTAAAACAGCTGCAACATGGTGCAACCAATCAATACCAAAAATGCAAGGGGTTGAAGTCCAGGAACTACATATACTTTAAAGTCAAAGGGAATATTTTCAATGGTGCCTTCTAATAGTGCTTGAATCCTAATGGGTTTACTCTTCTTTCCTGTTGCAGTCATTGCTGCCATGGGTGGGACTTCATAAAAAGGGACAGGGGAAATAGCATTCGATGTATTGAATAAATCTTCTGAAACACAAGAAAGATCAGCACCTGTATCTAATAAAACATCAATGGTTATGCCTTGGCACAGATGGGTAAAATGGGAACCTGGACTAGTTCATCAACTTCCTTATCATCCTCTTCCTGTATCAAATCTTCTCTTGGATTATTATGAAACAAAGTGTTGATATTCAATGAGGGGGGTGGTCCTTGAAAAGTTTCTGCCGCAGTGTGGACCAAAACATTGGCCAAATCTAGTTTTTTGAATGCTGTTGCCTTTGGTCAGGGTTGTCCTTTACCGTGTCTTTTACGTCATTCCTACCATGATCATTGTGGGAAAAGTGCGATTGGTAATTGCCATTTGACTGACTAGTTCCTCCTCGACCTCTACCTCTGAAAAATCCTCTGCCATTTGTCCCACCTCTGTGGGAATTATTATAGTGACCATTGTGTGTATTATTAAAATGTTGGGATGGTATAAAACCTTGGGTATTCTGGGCATAGCTACGTTGAAAAGGTGGAGTAGCATTACTATAATGTGCTGGTGGGAGCGTGGTCTGTGCCAAAATGGTTAGGGAAAGGAGGAATAAGTGGTGGTATGTTATAATCTCGAGGAGGTTGGTGAATATGTCCACTACCATGGTTATTACTATTATTGTTAAAATGCCTTTTCTTTTGGGGGGCACGAGACCTCCTCGCCGCCTGTTGCATGTCAAGCATGTGCAGGGTTTTCTCAGCTTCAGCAATGGTGTGGATATCTCTTAGGGTAAGTGACTCTTGAATATGCTCAGGAAGCCTAGCAAGAATATAATGAACGAGATCTTCCTCAGGTATTGGGACGGTGAGATGGCACGCTTTTACAACCTCTTTGAGGAAAAAATCAGATAAAGTCACCTCTCCTTCTGGATTAAAGTGTCTACCTGAAATAATATTACGTTTCACTTCATACTGGGTAGTATTTGACCAATAACGTTGTAGGAAGGCTTGTTTAAATTGATCAAAGGTCTGTGAGGAATGTTGTGTTGAACGCCCCAATTTCTGGCATTCTGGTCAAGGTGTTGGAAAACAGTTTCAATTTTTTCAACATCAGGTAGAAACTGAAAGTGTCTGTAGGCCTCGAAACTTTTAATGAACTCTACTGGGTGGACTGGACCTCTTTCTGAAAAATTCTGTACTTGAAGTTTGGTATTACCCAATAGGGTAAACTCTGGTATGTGTGATACAGGTAACCCTTGTGTGGTCAACTGCTGTACTTTCGCATGGCAATCCTGTAAGTCAGTTTTAACTTTTTCAACATTTGTGGATAATAAAGTTATGTGGGTAGAATGCACTTCCTGTTGCTGTTGAATATTCTCAACCTTTTCAGTGAGTTGAGTATTAACTGTAGTATGAGTATCCACTTCCAGAGTGAGAGCTTCAAGTTTATCATCTAACGTTGAAGTGGTTTGTTGGAGGGTGGTAATCTGTTGTCCATGAACCTCCACAAGGGGTGTGATTTGTTGCAACCTATCATGTACTTGGTTAACATTACTATTTAATATTTTAACATTGCTTTCTACTTTCGTCACCTGCCCCTGCAAATGTGCAGTGTTTGTGTCCACTTTATTGTCTATCTCCTGGATTTGTTGGGAGTGAGTGGAAAAAGTCTGCAGTGCTTCTACCTTAAAGTCTGAAAAGTCTCTGGTAACTTCCATTGTAGCAGTATTTAGTTGGTTAACTATGGCATTTGATTCAGAAATTTGGTGCTTCAACTGTTCATTCGCGGTATCACACTTACCCTGGAACTTAAGGAATTCATTGTCCACCCTCTGTACACACGCTGTTGTAGCATTGGCAAGTGTCGTCTGAAATTCTGCCTTAAGGTCTTGTAATTTGATATCAAATGCCTGAGAGGTTTCATTTAATCCCTCCGTAAGTGTTTCTTTAAATTTCTTTTCAAAATTATTAAGCTTAGTGTCAATGTCTTTGTTTTGCTTATCTATTTTAGTAGTCAGGAGCCCTAACTTAATATCAAGGGTTTGATTGATTTCCTGTTTAAAGTTCTGATTCTCTTGACTGTACTGATCTAGTTTAGTGTTGAAATTCTGATCTAGTTTTTCTAACTTAGAATCTAGCTTAGTGTCTAGATTCTGATTCTGAATGGCAAAATTCTGATTAATTTCCTGTGTCTGTTGAGCTAGCTTTGTTGTTAATAAGTTGAAAAGTGACTGCATATCAGTAAGAGGTATGGTGGGGTGTGTTGCTCAGCTTGTGCTTGAGTGGTTGTTGCAACTATGTGTGCTTTAGGGTTAGGTACAGTTTATGGGGTTCCCTTGACCATCATATCCTACTAACAGGCTACTCTCAGAACTACCAATTGAATTCTCTCCTGAATTTGTGCGCTCCCCATTAGCTAGTTGTAAATCTAGTCTTTGTACTCCATGTACATCTCCTTCAAGTTCAACATCAGAGTCAGTATCACTAAGGAGTGGGATGTTTTCCGCCATATGGGCAAGCTGAAATTGGCTAGGTCGCTGTTGAATTGTTTGCAAGTCTTCCAGACTGTATGGTATCATTACTATCATCAGAAGTAGTATCGGGTGGGTTGGTAGAACCAAGCTGTTGTGAATGGACAACTAAAGAAATTCGGTCAAGGATTTCCTCAGTCTGTGATGCAGGCTGAAGGCATATTAGTTTCTATGGCTGTGGGATTAGCATTTGCTTCCTCACTAGTACTAGCAATGACTGGCCGCGGGAGGAAAACTTCATTTGAAGCCATAATGAATTTAATAAAATGAAAACAGCAAAAAAACTTTTTTAAATAGGAAGGATAAAAAATCCAAAACTAAGCTTAATGTTATTACCGCCTTACTATTTTCCACAATTGCAAAAATAAATATGCTGAGATATCAAGGGAAATACAAAAAAGCACAAACCGAAAATGAAAATGCATAAACAGACAACTCACAGCCAGAACAGCTGTTCACAAAATATTTCGAAAATGTTGGTCTACAAGATACAAAACCCAAATTCCCCCAAAATGCACACACAAAATAATAAAAGAAAAATTTAGAAGTAAGCACACGCAAACCTGAAAAAGAAATTACAAAGTATGAGATAAATTTTTTTTTTCGAAATCTGGAATGTAAACAAATCAGCGATGCTAACACAGTCTGTATAGATGTCAGCTGGGATTCGGTAGAGAATCGTTGACTTGGCAAAGTTGCATATCTGTGACATGAAATTCTTTGGTCTGCCTACAGCTGATATCGGCAATAACAAACACGTATTGAAAATATTGTTTCCCACAATACAAATGAAAAATGCACCAATATATCGACGAACAAGAAAGGGGGAATAAAAATACAAAGTAAAACCCGGTATACTTGGGTTGGTGATATTATATCACTGGTTTGCTGTCGTAACAGCTAAAAAATAGAAAAATGTCCGCTGCTGTGTCTGCAGCGTGGTAGACATCTATGATGTTTGGTTCAACTATTAGTGGAAGAATTTGCTGATGTGCAGCAGTTAAAGCGCCCGGAAAAATCCACTGCACTGATAGGAAAGCTTCCTCCGGCAAACGATTTGCACCAAAATTGGGACGAGGGGCCCAAAACGATAGTTTGAAATAATGAAAAGTACTTATCTTTGTTGCTAGCCGGTTGGCTAGTGGTCGACAGCATTTATTGCTGGCGAAAGTTGCTGCGAAGTGGTGCTGGCATACACAGCTATGCTCCCGGACGAAGTCGTCAGCGCCGCGAAGGCGAAGGGAGTTTGTTGTCTCAGCTCTGCAGTGACAGCTGTAGTGGTGAGGCGACTCCACGGGCAAGGCAGTCTCCACAAACACCGCTGCTGTAACCTCTCGATGGTCGGTGGTGGTGGTGGTCGGCGGTCAGGAACGTCGGCGAAAATAATCCAAAAGTGGCACAGGTTGTATAGAACTGCACTGTTCGGTTTGCTCTTGATTCACTGCTCGACTTGAGCACGTGTCACTACGATCCCCATGTCAGGGCGTAGTCGAGTACTGGGGGTTTATGTATCGACTAAGTCACCTGAACCAGTTTGTCTTCCAAAATATTCTAAGTCCAAAAGAAAGTTCTGCAACCGTGTTAAAAATGTTTATGCTAACTGTTAACATTGACCACAGTCGCCACTTGTAGTTTTAAACCCACTACAAGAAGGGTACTAAAGTATAAATGAAGGTCACAAGTCGAAATCACCGAATTATATTTTACAAATTTTCACGTTAATAATGTCACTTAGTTACACTGTTAGCAAGGCCATCGGAATTTATCTTCACCAAAAATCACAAGTTGAGAATCAAGAGCACAAACCGCAATCCCCCAGGTAAAACAAAACAAAATTCGAAATTCACATGTTTTGAAATTGATAGTCCGAAATGACAAAAGTTTCAGCTTTCAAAATATGGCCGCCACTAACGCGTCCTGTCCATAGACTCGACTCGTGTCCAGCCTGACCTACCATGACGTCACCACTTCCCGGCATCCACCACTCTGTCCGTACCGCTACCGTTGAATTCACTACACGAAAGTTACATGTTTTCTCTACGAGCTGTTCTGACCGAGACTGTCGATCCGAGTGTCCTATGTGACTTATATATGCTCGGTCACGTGACACCACTTTTCTCCGAAAAAATTACCAAATATGGATGTGTGAAGTGACCTACCGCGTTAGTCAAAGTCTTGAAATCTTTTCCTTTTGAATTGGCTTTAGTTATTAACTCGAAAGTAGGCTTAAAATATTATTCCCGATTTTAGTATCTCCCAAAATATAAACTTGTTTAAATTCGTTGAGTTATGGTAAAACCAGTAATTTCTAACAATCAGTTGTAACTATTATTTATGTTTTATGGTATAACTCTGAAGTTATTGGGATTATTACGGCCGGAAAAATGATCAATGTGTAGCCTGAATTAAACTGCGTATTTTGGTGTTTATTTCATCTTTGTAGCTGTTACCTCTGAGACACAATAAATTATTTAGTTATTTACACGTGGGTTTTATGTCGAGTGAATTTGGAAAACCTATAACATCGGTTCTATTGCTTCAAATGACGTGAGATTAATATGTATGAAACTAGAAGAATGGATTTTTACGACAAACTAATTTTTAGCCCGGAATCTGAGTAGTTTTTTAAATGAAAAAATGTTAAAGTCGGGTATTCTATTTTACGTGTTCAGATCGTATTTACAAATACTTAAACGGTTAGAAACTACAAGATTTAGATGAATTTGATTCTATTTAGGACTGTTTTAATTTATTAGCTACTTTATATTGTGTGGCAGTGTTTAAAATCAGTGTAAGAAGCATTTAATGTGTGCAGTGTTTATAGCAAGTTACTTTGTGATTGGATTATCATACAACAGGTTAGTAAAATGTCTTAAAATGTGTCTAGAAAATTAACTATGTATGTTATCGGTATTTACATGCTATTAGCGCTTTTGAAATGGTTTAATAGTGTTAGAATTAATTCAGGAAAGTTGAACAAATTAGTCGATTTACTGGCTACCGGTTTTCACTAATATCTCATATTTTACAGACTGAAACTGCTTAAAACCTATTAAAACTGAAAGACAGTATTATTAGCAGTGTATTCCTCTACTTTTTATATCCTGAAACTACTTTCGAATGTCTCAAATCTTTTATGTAAATCGCTTGTGTAGATAGGTCATTTTATTTCTACAAAACGGCTTCTTGTGATTATTAAATGCTTGAAAACTATCAGAAACCTGTTAATTTATCTACTAAACTGTCTCAAGGATTATTCTGTTGACTTTTAGAGCTTTAAAATGGTCAGATTCCATTACAATGAGTTATTTTCATTCTGCTTCAATCTACTATCCAAACATCCAGTCTATTTCTTTAAAATACCTGCCAAACTGTATTTAAATGTGAAGTTATGTTTATAATAGTTCTAGGCCTGGCTATTATTAGTTCTTTACACTCTTCACTGGACCAAAATCACTTCCGAAATACCAAAATCTGGTATATGCTAAAATTTAATGGTTAGATTTTACTTGTATTGGAATTATTTATTTATCTCTGAAATAAAGTTTATTAACCATGATAAAACTTCTATTTATGCATTCTATTTGCAATTATTTAACATTTGCTTCGTCTAAATTAGTTCATAATAATTCGTTAAACAATGTCAGTATCTGATATTACAAGTTTACTTTTACATGAGGTTACCTATTTCCTATTAGAATATCGTTGATTTAATGCAATTTACATGTTATTTACCTTGGTTATGGGTTATTTATTCACTTTAGTGTATGAAAAAGTGTTGTCAACTCGATTTTACCTTGTGGTATCGGATACTACAGTTAACCCAAAACTCGGCCCGATTCTGACCAAATATTGCAAATATAACGAGGGATACCTTACATGTCCCCTGAAGATTGAAGGTCATTTTTTTTGGAACAAAAACTGGCTGAACATTTTAAAGAAAAAACGAAAACCCAAAAAGAAGTTAAAAATCCCAAAAATTATTGAAAAACTCCCAAAAATTTGGAAAAATTCCCAAAACTAAACTTATTCCTAAACCTGTGCGGTCGCTCTGTTCTCCATTCATACCCAAAATTATCACAAAAATATTGAAACGTTTACTCACTCACACTCTTTTAAATCATCAATATCAAAACATAGAAAGATGCCAAATATAAACATCATAAGTATACACATGTTATCAAAACCTCAAAAATGATCCCAAATTCCACATATGGAATAGAAACTATAGAAACTCTTGTTTCAAAATGTAACATAAAATGTATCAATGTCAAGGTGAAATTCCAAACAAAATATACAAGAAAATCAATAAACCTTAAATCTAAATATACATAAAATTACAGATGGAAAACATCTTAAACCTAAAAGTTTACAAAAAAAAAATACATGTGTTGCACAAGAAAAAAGTTATGTGTTTTACAAAAATTGTGTTTTCTCACAGAAAAATATAAGGCTTTGCCTCTCTCTGTCCTTCGTTACATGAATGTTCTATTCCTACTTTTTCACACTTTACTTAACATGGGTTAAACTGCCCAAGTCCTGTACACTTTTGTTCACAAATGGGTTAAATGCCCAAGTCCTGTTCGGTCGCAGATCGTAGTGCTAGAATTATATAAAACAAAAGGTCCCTAACACTGCCGAGAAATGTTCAAGTCCCGGGTTCCTGTCATAGCAGTCTCCCCGAGGACCTCGGTCAGTCAGACAGTCTACGAACAATAAAACAAACCAAACGACGAGTGTGAGCAAAGTCATACTGTTCACCTTAATCTAAACATACAAGAAAAAACCTACTAACTAAAGAAAAAAAAAGTAGGGAAAGAATACATAGATCTAGAACGTAGAAAATTATGCTTATTTACCAACATCCGAAGATGGGTAGGTTATAAAAAAAAACAATGACTATACATAATAGGAAGTATACAAAAAAAAAAATACAATCTTGAAAAACTTATATCAGTCCCAGGCCTGGTTTTACAAAATGGGACTACACTTAACACTAGAAAAATATATTAGTAAGAATCTGTGTCATTACAAAAGTTCAACCTTAAATCTAAGAGGATTCAAAGAAACAATACACAAGTTAAATCTTACAATCTAATATAATAAATGGAACCTTATAACCTAATGGAAACGCAGTTTCCTTTCAGCAGTACACTGCTGTGACAAAATCGGGTTAGGTAGTGGCAACACAGTTGCGAGGAACCGGTACACTGGTTCATAGTGACAAACATATAGGGACATATTAAATCGCCTTATGTGATATAGATGGGTACTACCGGTACTTCATGTCAGTGGATATGTTCAAGCAATAATGTATTCATGCCATGCAGTGTATAAATAATAGTATCATGTCTTATAATTCTCCTTAAGTATGCAAGAGGGTATAAAATTCAACACCAAAACAAATGTGAGGGGTGTATATATTTAAAGGGAAAAATGATGGGTATAACTTGTAAAAACTAGGGGGTATCAACAACAGTAGCGCCTATGGGGGAAATGAGGGGTGTCATGCTCACCTTCAAAGTGTGGGGAATGGGGAAATGTGTCATGCCCATACTCAGGGTCGCCCTGCTTGTCTCTCTCTCAAACATAGACGTAAGAAAAATGAGGTCATCTCCTCTCTGGGTCGATGCCTAAAATGCCGTAGCACATAATAATAATAATAATAATGTGGGATAATAATATTAAGGAATTCGCAGGCAAGTCTTTGCTTCGTGGCCCAAGGGTAATAATAATAATAGCGGGGATGTGTGATAATGTTAATACAACTAAAGGAATCTCAAGCAAGGAAATACTCAAATTGTGGGGTTTATCTCAAGGTATAACTTTGGGTATCATAATAAATGTAGTGTAAAGATATTTAACATTAATTTCGATCCTTTATAGGTGCTGATGAGGACTGGTATCAGCTGTGACTTATCTCAGAAAATGTAGCTCTCTCAACAAAATTTATTGCGTTCACCTCTCCTCTCCTAAGTGTATTGGATCTACTATGTTTATGTGGGGAATGTATTAGTGGGGGGTGTGTAACCAACACAGGGTCACCATAGGGGCAAAATTATAGGTCAACCCATCTCTCTGGTGGTGAAGCCTATCATATACATATACGGGACCTGGGAGGGAGTGTCATGCTGGTCTCTGCCAGCCAAGACACTTAGTGTAGGGGTGTGGTCGCCCTGCGTGGTACTCATGGGGTCAGAAGGTGGTCATTCCCTCTCTGGGGGTAATGCTTGTGGAAAGTTAATGGGGAGGGGCATCTCATCTCTGGGGAGGGAATAATAGGAGGGGCTATCCTCTCTTTGGGAGGTCATAATAATAATAATGGGAGGGGTTTCATTCTCATCTTTGGGGAGGATAATTGGGAGGGCTATCCTCTCGCTGGAGGTCAGAATAATAAAATGGGGAAGGTCATCCTCTCTTTGGGGGGGCATATAATATTGTGAACAATACAAATATTACAGTCTTCTCGTATTCGTAAATATAGGAACAGTAGTCATCTTCACTCTTATTCAAAAATGAGCTCTTGCTTTCAATTTTATCATTCTATACTCTAATGTCTCCTTTTCTAGTCACATCACACCTATATCGGATCTTTCTATTAGAAAGAAATTACAAAAATTTTACTCAACCTACTGGGGATTTAAAGTTGAGAATTATACCTTTGAATGCATACCTGAATATGTGGGGTAGGAGGAAGAAAAGAAGTTGAAGAGGTGAAGAGGGGAAAGGTAGATAGTGGAGGTGATGAAATCAACCTCGAAGTGAAGGAAAAACAGGACCTGTGAAGGTTGTCGAAGAAAGAAGGAGTTGGCTGAGAGTAGCCGACAGGAAAGATGAATGAAAGAAGCTGTCCAAAAAGAGGAAAGGAAGAAAAGACAGCCACAGCTGGGAACCTCGTGGACGCCAGCCCACGCATGCCAGGTGCATGTCCCTGAGGGTGTACTATTAGTGTTATGTACTGAGGTCTCAGGATAGGGTGAAACGGTTTTAACGCTGATACGTGGTAATGGCCCTTGAGTTGTTGGTATCGGGGTGCACTAGTGTATAAGTATTAGTATGTCTCCACATTATCTACGAGAAAAGGACCTTCATATAAGGGGAAAAACTTTTTAATTTCTTTCTTCGTTCATAGCTGAGGACTTTACAGGCTTATGTACTATATACAAGGTCTCCTATAGAGTAAGCAGTGTGTGTGATCTTTTTGTCATGTCTGAGTTTTCTTTCTCAGCCTGCTCCTTCAGCTGTTGCAAAGCAACTTTTAAAATCTGGTCTTGAGCCATTGATTGTGATTCAGGGAACGGAATGAGATCTGTAATAAGGTTGGGTGGCTTCTTGCCATGCAAGACTTCATATGGAGACAATGATGTTGCTGAGTGGGGCAACGTATTCAAAACATCCCTCAATGTGGGGTAGCTGTAGGGCCCAGCTTTTATGGTTCTCTGCCCAATAGGTCCTAAAACCATCTCCCAAGCTCCCTCATAACACGCTCAAACGGGATTGGATTTGTGGGTGGTAAAAATGCAGTCTTTACTGTCTTAATGTGGAGGGATTCTAAGAACTCCGACCATCGTTTGCTGGAAAACTGGGGGGCATTGTCGGTCAATATTGCCTGTGGGTGTCCAACCTGTGTGACATAATGTTGAGCAATTTTAGAAAAAATGATATCCGTATTAGCTCTCTTAAGGGGATACAGTTTCACATACTTAGAGAAAACATCTAGAATAACACAGATATGGATTACGCCTCCTCTAGAGCGGGGGTAGGGGTCCAAACAAATCTAATGCTAACAATTGTAAGGGTTCTGTAGGGATAATGGGCTGCAGTTCACCTGCTCTCTGTACAGTGTCAACCTTGTTGACCTGACAGACTTTACAAGATTCAAGTATTCGCATTACTTTCTTATGTAAATTAGGAAAATAAATGTACTCCCTCAGGATTTGAAAACATTTGCGAGGACCAACAATGGCCGTGGCTAAGGTGTTGATACTTAACAACTTTCTCTATAAGATGATCAGGAATACACAGTCGCCAGCATGTGGCGGAGGGCGAAGTTCTTTGAAAAAGCACTCCATTCTTGAAAGTATAATATGAAAACAGTTTATGGTCCGGGGATGCAATCTTTAATGTGTCAATAACTTCTTTGAGGGCTGGGTCCAGCAATTGCTCTAAGTGCATGGTTTTAAAAGCATTCCTCATCTCATCTTCAAATTGTACTCCTTTAATATAGTAGATATGCGGTTCCCTTTCTCCTAACTTGGAATTATTTTCTAATCCTTCCGGCAGTCTGGAAAGCGCATCAGCGACAACGTTTTCTTCCCCAGGGATATATTTAATTTCATAGGAAAATTCTTGGAGGAGTAGGGTCCATCTGGTGAGGCGTCCATTTAGCAGTTTGCATTTGTGAAGAAAAGAAAGGGCTTTGTGATCTGTATAGATGATCACCTTACGGCCCAATAGAAGATACCTAAACCTCTGGAAAGCCCAGATGACTGCTAACGCTTCTTTTTGAGTGATGGAGTAATTCCTTTCCGCTTTATTCAGGAGCCTACTGGCAAAAGCAATGGTATGTTTGGCAAGACCTGAATCTGTTTGTATCTCTTGAAAAATCTCTAAACCCAAGCCGTAGTCCGAACTGTTTGTGGATAAACAAATGGGTAAACTCCAGTCTGGGGAATGCAACACAATGTTTTGTAGGAGGGCTGCTTTGGTTTTATTAAAATCCTCTTCGCACTCTGGGGTCCACTTCCAAGTGGAATTTTGTTTACGTAGCTGTTGAAAGTGTGGGCTATTCAGTATCTGGTTGGGGATGAACTTCCTATAATACCCACATAGGCCTAGAAAACTTCTTAATTGTGTTTTATTTTGGGGTCTGGGGAAGTTCTTTATCGCTGCCAATTTATCAGGTGCAGCTGTAATGCCTTGGGGTGTGATTATGTGACCTAAAAACTCAATGCGGGAAGTAAGGAAAATACACTTTTTAAGTTTAACCGTCATCCCTCCCTTTCTCAATGCAACAAGGACCTCTGTCAGTGTATCCCAATGCTCTTCTATGGTTTCACTGGCAATGAGGATATCATCGACGTAAACGTAAACTTTACTTAACAGCTGAGGGCCTAAAACTAAGTCAAGTGCTCTAATGAAATTAGCTACAGCATTATTTAATCCAAATGGGAGGACACGAAAATGGAATGAGCGGCCTTGGTAAGTGAAAGCTGTGTATTGGCGCGACTCTGGGGCTATGGGAACCTGCCAATAGGAACAGGTTAAATCTAGGCTAGTAAGAAATTTCTTCCCATGGAAGTTATGCAAAATCTCATCAATGGGTAGTGGGTGATCCCTTTCTGTTTGCAGGTATTTGTTGAGTGTACGTGCATCCAAGACTAAGCGTACTGACTGGTCTGACTTAATGACTACTACCAAGGGGTTGTTGTAGGGGCTGGTTGACCTTTCAATGATTCCCCATTCCAACATCCTATTGATCTCTTCTTCCACCATGGGACGTTTAGCAATAGGGATGGGGTATGGTTTAATGAAAAATGGTTGGGAACAATTAACCGTGAAGCGGCATTGGTAATTCTTAATAAGTCCCGGTATATCACTAAAAACATCTTCGAATTCCTCAATGAGGCTGGACATTCTACCTCTATATTGATCAGGGACATCTTTAAGTACTCTAGTTAATACATCTTCTCCAGGGATAAGGGTCAATTTGTTTACCCAAAATGATGTAACTTTATTATGAAAATCCGGCTCTCTACCAACATTTACATCTACTGATCTAGAGAAAAATTTTATTGAAGGTGTATGTTTATTGCGCCATCCTTTCTGTAAATGTACTGAGAGGCGTTTGGAATCCAATGAAAGCCATAAAATCTGTGTGTCACAGTGTAAAACAGCTGCAACATGGTGCAACCAATCAATACCAAAAATGCAAGGGGGTTGAAGTCCAGGAACTACATATACTTTAAAGTCAAAGGGAATATTTTCAATGGTGCCTTCTAATAGTGCTTGAATCCTAATGGGTTTACTCTTCTTTCCTGTTGCAGTCATTGCTGCCATGGGTGGGACTTCATAAAAAGGGACAGGGGAAATAGCATTCGATGTATTGAATAAATCTTCTGAAACACAAGAAAGATCAGCACCTGTATCTAATAAAACATCAATGGTTATGCCTTTGGCACAGATGGGTAAAATGGGAACCTGGACTAGTTCATCAACTTCCTTATCATCCTCTTCCTGTATCAAATCTTCTCTTGGATTATTATGAAACAAAGTGTTGATATTCAATGAGGGGGGTGGTCCTTGAAAAGTTTCTGCCGCAGTGTGGACCAAAACATTGGCCAAATCTAGTTTTTTGAATGCTGTTGCCTTTGGTCAGGGTTGTCCTTTACCGTGTCTTTTACGTCATTCCTACCATGATCATTGTGGGAAAAGTGCGATTGGTAATTGCCATTTGACTGACTAGTTCCTCCTCGACCTCTACCTCTGAAAAATCCTCTGCCATTTGTCCCACCTCTGTGGGAATTATTATAGTGACCATTGTGTGTATTATTAAAATGTTGGGATGGTATAAAACCTTGGGTATTCTGGGCATAGCTACGTTGAAAAGGTGGAGTAGCATTACTATAATGTGCTGGTGGAGCTGGTTCTTGTCCAAAATGGTTAGGGAAAGGAGGAATAAGTGGTGGTATGTTATAATCTCGAGGAGGTTGGTGAATATGTCCACTACCATGGTTATTACTATTATTGTTAAAATGCCTTTTCTTTTGGGGGGCACGAGACCTCCTCGCCGCCTGTTGCATGTCAAGCATGTGCAGGGTTTTCTCAGCTTCAGCAATGGTGTGGATATCTCTTAGGGTAAGTGACTCTTGAATATGCTCAGGAAGCCTAGCAAGAATATAATGAACGAGATCTTCCTCAGGTATTGGGACGGTGAGATGGCACGCTTTTACAACCTCTTTGAGGAGATAAAGTCACCTCTCCTTCTGGATTAAAGTGTCTACCTGAAATAATATTACGTTTCACTTCATACTGGGTAGTATTTGACCAATAACGTTGTAGGAAGGCTTGTTTAAATTGATCAAAGGTCTGTGAGGAATGTTGTGTTGAACGCCCCAATTTCTGGCATTCTGGTCAAGGTGTTGGAAAACAGTTTCAATTTTTTCAACATCAGGTAGAAACTGAAAGTGTCTGTAGGCCTCGAAACTTTTAATGAACTCTACTGGGTGGACTGGACCTCTTTCTGAAAAATTCTGTACTTGAAGTTTGGTATTACCCAATAGGGTAAACTCTGGTATGTGTGATACAGGTAACCCTTGTGTGGTCAACTGCTGTACTTTCGCATGGCAATCCTGTAAGTCAGTTTTAACTTTTTCAACATTTGTGGATAATAAAGTTATGTGGGTAGAATGCACTTCCTGTTGCTGTTGAATATTCTCAACCTTTTCAGTGAGTTGAGTATTAACTGTAGTATGAGTATCCACTTCCAGAGTGAGAGCTTCAAGTTTATCATCTAACGTTGAAGTGGTTTGTTGGAGGGTGGTAATCTGTTGTCCATGAACCTCCACAAGGGGTGTGATTTGTTGCAACCTATCATGTACTTGGTTAACATTACTATTTAATATTTTAACATTGCTTTCTACTTTCGTCACCTGCCCCTGCAAATGTGCAGTGTTTGTGTCCACTTTATTGTCTATCTCCTGGATTTGTTGGGAGTGAGTGGAAAAAGTCTGCAGTGCTTCTACCTTAAAGTCTGAAAAGTCTCTGGTAACTTCCATTGTAGCAGTATTTAGTTGGTTAACTATGGCATTTGATTCAGAAATTTGGTGCTTCAACTGTTCATTCGCGGTATCACACTTACCCTGGAACTTAAGGAATTCATTGTCCACCCTCTGTACACACGCTGTTGTAGCATTGGCAAGTGTCGTCTGAAATTGTGCCTTAAGGTCTTGTAATTTGATATCAAATGCCTGAGAGGTTTCATTTAATCCCTCCGTAAGTGTTTCTTTAAATTTCTTTTCAAAATTATTAAGCTTAGTGTCAATGTCTTTGTTTTGCTTATCTATTTTAGTAGTCAGGAGCTTAATATCAAGGGTTTGATTGATTTCCTGTTTAAAGTTCTGATTCTCTTGACTGTACTGATCTAGTTTAGTGTTGAAATTCTGATCTAGTTTTTCTAACTTAGAATCTAGCTTAGTGTCTAGATTCTGATTCTGAATGGCAAAATTCTGATTAATTTCCTGTGTCTGTTGAGCTAGCTTTGTTGTTAATAAGTTGAAAAGTGACTGCATATCAGTAAGAGGTATGGTGGGGGTGTGTTGCTCAGCTTGTGCTTGAGTTGTTGCAACTATGTGTGCTTTAGGGTTAGGTACAGTTATGGGGTTCCCTTGACCATCATATCCTACTAACAGGCTACTCTCAGAACTACCAATTGAATTCTCTCCTGAATTTGTGCGCTCCCCATTAGCTAGTTGTAAATCTAGTCTTTGTACTCCATGTACATCTCCTTCAAGTTCAACATCAGAGTCAGTATCACTAAGGAGTGGGATGTTTTCCGCCATATGGGCAAGCTGAAATTGGCTAGGCTGTTGTTCAGTTTGCAAGTCTTCCAGAACTGGTATGGTATCATTACTATCATCAGAAGTAGTATCGGGTGGGTTGGTAGAACCAAGCTGTTGTGAATGGACAACTAAAGAAATTCGGTCAAGGATTTCCTCAGTCTGTGATGCAGGCTGAAGGCATATTAGTTTCTATGGCTGTGGGATTAGCATTTGCTTCCTCACTAGTACTAGCAATGACTGGGGGAGAGACTTCATTTGAAGCCATAATGAATTTAATAAAATGAAAACAGCAAAAAAACTTTTTTAAATAGGAAGGATAAAAAATCCAAAACTGAAGCTTAATGTTAATATTACCCTACTATTTTCCACAATTGGCAAAAATAAATACTGAGATATCAAGGGAAATACAAAAAACACAAACCGAAAATGAAAATGCATAAACAGACAACTCACAGCCAGAACAGCTGTTCACAAAATATTTCGAAAATGTTGGTCTACAAGATACAAAAATCCCAAATTCCCCCAAAATGCACACACAAAATAATAAAAGAAAAATTTTAGAAGTAAGCACACGCAAACCTGAAAAAGAAATTACAAAGTAAAATTTTTTTTTCGAAATCTGGAATGTAAACAAATCAGCGATGCTAACACACTATACATCAGCTGGGATTCGGTAGAGAATCGTTGACTTGGCAAAGTTGCATATCTGTGACATGAAATTCTTTGGTCTGCCTACAGCTGATATCGGCAATAACAAACACGTATTGAAAATATTGTTTCCCACAATACAAATGAAAAATGCACCAATATATCGACGAACAAGAAAGGGGGAATAAAAATACAAAGTAAAACCCGGTATACTTGGGTTGGTGATATTATATCACTGGTTTGCTGTCGTAACAGCTAAAAAATAGAAAAATGTCCGCTGCTGTGTCTGCAGCGTGGTAGACATCTATGATGTTTGGTTCAACTATTAGTGGAAGAATTTGCTGATGTGCAGCAGTTAAAGCGCCCGGAAAAATCCACTGCACTGATAGGAAAGCTTCCTCCGGCAAACGAATTTGCACCAAAATTGGGACGAGGGGCCCAAAACGATAGTTTGAAATAATGAAAGTACTTATCTTTGTTGCTAGCCGGTTGGCTAGTGGTCGACAGCATTTATTGCTGGCGAAAGTTGCTGCGAAGTGGTGCTGGCATACACAGCTATGCTCCCGGACGAAGTCGTCAGCGCCGCGAAGGCGAAGGGAGTTTGTTGTCTCAGCTCTGCAGTGACAGCTGTAGTGGTGAGGCGACTCCACGGGCAAGGCAGTCTCCACAAACACCGCTGCTGTAACCTCTCGATGGTCGGTGGTGGTGGTCGGCGGTCAGGAACGTCGGCGAAAATAATCCAAAAGTGGCACAGGTTGTAGAACTGCACTGTTCGGTTTGCTCTTGATTCACTGCTCGACTTGAGCACGTCACTACGATCCCCATGTCAGGGCGTAGTCGAGTACTGGGGGGTTTATGTATCGACTAAGTCACCTGAACCAGTTTGTCTTCCAAAATATTCTAAGTCCAAAAGAAAGTTCTGCAACCGTGTTAAAAATGTTTATGCTAACTGTTAACATTGACCACAGTCGCCACTTGTAGTTTTAAACCCACTACAAGAAGGGTACTAAAGTATAAATGAAGGTCACAAGTCGAAATCACCGAATTATATTTTACAAATTTTCACGTTAATAATGTCATTTTACAGTTAGCAAGGCCATCGGACATTTATCTTCACCAAAAATCACAAGTTGAGAATCAAGAGCACAACCGCAATCCCCCAGGTAAAACAAAACAAAATTCGAAATTCACATGTTTTGAAATTGATAGTCCGAAATGACAAAAGTTTCAGCTTTCAAAATATGGCCGCCACTAACGCGTCCTGTCCATAGACTCGACTCGTGTCCAGCCTGACCTACCATGACGTCACCACTTCCCGGCATCCACCACTCTGTCCGTCACGCTACCGTTGAATTCACTACACGAAAGTTACATGTTTTCTCTACGAGCTGTTCTGACCGAGACTGTCGATCCGAGTGTCCTATGTGACTTATATATGCTCGGTCACGTGACACCACTTTTCTCCGAAAAATTACCAAATATGGATGTGTGAAGTGACCTACCGCGTTAGTCAAAGTCTTGAAATCTTTTCCTTTTGAATTGGCTTTAGTTATTAACTCGAAAGTAGGCTTAAAATATTATTCCCGATTTTAGTATCTCCCAAAATATAAACTTGTTTAAATTCGTTGAGTTATGGTAAAACCAGTAATTTCTAACAATCAGTTGTAACTATTATTTATGTTTTATGGTATAACTCTGAAGTTATTGGGATTATTACGCCGGAAAAATGATCAATGTGTAGCCTGAATTAAACTGCGTATTTTGGTGTTTATTTCATCTTTGTAGCTGTTACCTCTGAGACACAATAAATTATTTAGTTATTTACACGTGGGTTTTATGTCGAGTGAATTTGGAAAACCTATAACATCGGTTCTATTGCTTCAAATGACGTGAGATTAATATGTATGAAACTAGAAGAATGGATTTTTACGACAAACTAATTTTTAGCCCGGAATCTGAGTAGTTTTTTAAATGAAAAAATGTTAAAGTCGGGTATTCTATTTTACGTGTTCAGATCGTATTTACAAATACTTAAACGGTTAGAAACTACAAGATTTAGATGAATTTGATTCTATTTAGGACTGTTTTAATTTATTAGCTACTTTATATTGTGTGGCAGTGTTTAAAATCAGTGTAAGAAGCATTTAATGTGTGCAGTGTTTATAGCAAGTTACTTTGTGATTGGATTATCATACAACAGGTTAGTAAAATGTCTTAAAATGTGTCTAGAAAATTAACTATGTATGTTTATCGGTATTTACATGCTATTAGCGCTTTTGAAATGGTTTATACGTGTTAGAATTAATTCAGGAAAGTTGAACAAATTAGTCGATTTACTGGCTACCGGTTTTCACTAATATCTCATATTTTACAGACTGAAACTGCTTAAAACCTATTAAAACTGAAAGATCAGTTTATTAGCAGTGTATTCCTCTACTTTTTATATCCTGAAACTACTTCGAATGTCTCAAATCTTTTATGTAAATCGCTTGTGTAGATAGGTCATTTTATTTCTACAAAACGGCTTCTTGTGATTATTAAATGCTTGAAAACTATCAGAAACCTGTTAATTTATCTACTAAACTGTCTCAAGGATTATTCTGTTGACTTTTAGAGCTTTAAAATGGTCAGATTCCATTACAATGAGTTATTTTCATTCTGCTTCAATCTACTATCCAAACATCCAGTCTATTTCTTTAAAATACCTGCCAAACTGTATTTAAATGTGAAGTTATGTTTATAATAGTTCTAGGCCTGGCTATTATTAGTTCTTTACACTCTTCACTGGACCAAAATCACTTCCGAAATACCAAAATCTGGTATATGCTAAAATTTAATGGTTAGATTTTACTTGTATTGGAATTATTTATTTATCTCTGAAATAAAGTTTATTAACCATGATAAAACTTCTATTTATGCATTCTATTTGCAATTATTTAACATTTGCTTCGTCTAAATTAGTTCATAATAATTCGTTAAACAATGTCAGTATCTGATATTACAAGTTTACTTTTACATGAGGTTACCTATTTCCTATTAGAATATCGTTGATTTAATGCAATTTACATGTTATTTACCTTGGTTATGGGTTATTTATTCACTTATTAGTGTATGAAAAAGTGTTGTCAACTCGATTTACTTGTGGTATCGGATACTACAGTTAAACCCCAAAACTCGGCCCGATTCCTGACCAAATATTGCAAATATAACGAGGGATACCTTACATGTCCCCTGAAGATTGAAGGTCATTTTTTTTGGAACAAAAACTGGCTGAACATTTTAAAGAGAAAAAGGAAAACCCAAAAAGAAAGTTGAAAAATCCCAAAAAATTATTGAAAAAAAACTCCCAAAAATTTGGAAAAATTCCCAAAACTAAACTTATCCCTAAACTTAAACTCTCCCTAAACCTGTGCGTGTCGCTCTGTTCTCCATTCATAACCAAATTATCACAAAAATATTGAAACGTTTACCTCACTCACACTCTTTTAAAATCATCAATATCAAAACATAGAAAGATGCCAAAATATAAACATCATAAGTATACACATGTTATCAAAAACCTCAAAAATGATCCCAAATTCCACATATGGAATAGAAAACTCTTGTTTCAAAATGTAACATAAAATGTATCAATGTCAAGGTGAAATTCCAAACAAAATAATTACAAGAACAAATCAATAAACCTTAAATCTAAATATACATAAAATTACAGATGGAAAACATCTTAAACCTAAAGTTTACAAAAAAAAAAAAAAAATAAAAAATAAAAAATACATGTGTTGCACAAGAAAAAAGTTATGTTTTTTACAAAAATTATTCATGTTTTCTCACAGAAAAATATAAGGCTTTGCCTCTCTCTGTCCTTCGTTACATGAATGTTCTTATTCCTACTTTTCACACACTTTACTTAACATGGGTTAAACTGCCCAAGTCCTGTACACTTTTGTTCACAAATGGGTTAAATGCCCAAGTCCTGTTCGGTCGCAGATCGTAGTGCTAGAATTATATAAAACAAAAGGTCCCTAACACTGCCGAGAAATGTTCAAGTCCCGGGTTCCTGTCACAGCAGTCTCCCCGAGGACCTCGGTCAGTCAGTCTGCGAACAATCAAAACAAACCAAAACGACGAGTGTGAGCAAAGTCATCTGTTACACCTTTATCTAACATACAAGAAAAAAACCTACTAACTAAAGAAGAAAAAAAAAATAGGGAAAGAATAACAATAGATCTAGAAACGTAGAAAATTATGCTTATTAACCAACATCCGAAGATGGGTAGGGTTTATAAAAAAAACCAATGACTATACATAAGTAGGAAGTATACACAAAAAAAAATACAATCTTGAAAAACTTATATCAGTCCCAGGCCTGGTTTTACAAATGGGACTACACTTAACACTAGGAAAAAATATTAGTAAGAATTGTGTCATTACAAAAGTTCAACCTTAAATCTAAGAGGATTCAAAGAAACAATACACAAGTTAAATCTTACGAATCTAATATAATAATGGAACCTTATAACCTAATGGAAACGCAGTTTCCTTTCAGCAGTAACACTGCTGTGACAAAAATCGGGTTAGTAGTGGCAACCACAGTTGCGAGGAACCAGTACACTGGTTCATAGTGACAACATATAGGGACATATTAATCGCCTTATGCGATATAAATGGTACTACCGGTACTTCATGTCAGTGAATATGTTCAAGCAAATAATGTATTCATGCCATGCAGTGTATAAATAATAGATATCATGTCTTATAATTCTCCTTAAGTATGCAGAGGGGTATAAAAATTCAACACCAAAAACAATGTGAGGGGTGTATATATTTAAAGGGAAAAAATGATGGTATAAACTTGTAAAAAACTAGGGGGTATCAACACAGTAGCGCCTATGGGGGGAAATGAAGGGGTGTCATGCTCACCTTCAAAGTGTGGGGAATGGGAAATGTGTCATGCCCATAACTCAGGTCGCCCTGCTTGTCCTCTCTCTCAAACATAGACGTAAGAAAAATGAGGTCATCTCCTCTCTGGGGTCGATGCCTAAAATGCAGTAGCACATAATAATAATAATAATGTGGGATAATAATATTAAGGAATTCGCAGGCAAGTCTTTGCTTCGTGGCCCAAGGGGTAATAATAATAATGAGCGGGATGTGTGATAATGTTAAGTACAACTAAAGGAATCTCAAGCAAGGAAATACTCAAATTGTGGGGTTATCTCAAGGTATAACTTTGGGTATCATAATAAATGTAGTGTAAAGATATTTAACTTAATTTCGATCCTTTATAGGTGCTGATGAGGACTGGTATCAGCTGTGACTTATCTCAGAAAATGTAGCTCTCTCAACAAAATTTATTGCGTTCACTCTCCTCTCCTAAAGTGTTATTGATCTACTATGTTTATGTGGGGAATGTATTAGTGGGGGGTGTGTAACCAACACAGGGTCACCATAGGGGCAAAATTATAGGTCAACCCATCTCTCTGGTGGTGAAGCCTATCATATACATATACTGGACTGGGAGGGAGTGTCATGCTGGTCTCTGCCAGCCAAGCACTTAGTGTAGGGTGTGGTCGCCCTGCGTGGTACTCATGGGGTCAAGTAAGGTGGTCATTCCCTCTCTGGGGGTAATGCTTGTGGAAGTTAATGGGGAGGGGGCTATCTCATCTGGGGAGGGAATAATAGGGAGGGCTATCCTCTCTTTGGGAGGTCATAATAATAATAATGGGGAGGGGTTTTCATTCTCTCTTTGGGGAGGGGATAATTGGGAGGGCTACCTCTCGCTGGAGTCAGAATAATAAAATGGGGGAAGGTCATCCTCTCTTTGGGGGGCATAATAATATTGTGAACAATACAAATATTACAGTCTTCTCGTATTCGTAAATATAGGAACAGTAGTCCATCTTCACTCTTATTCAAAAATGAGCTCTTGCTTTCAATTTTATCATTCTATACTCTAATGTCTCCTTTCTAGTCACATAACACCTATATCGGATCTTTCTATTGAAAGAAATTACAAAAATTATTACTCAACCTACTGGGGATTGCAACTGCCTTACAGTGTAAGGTATACCCTTTGAATGCATACTGAAAATGTGGGGTAGGAGGAAGAAGAAGAAGTGAAGAGGTGAAGAAGGTAGATAGTGGAGGTGATGAATCAACCTCCGAAGTGAAGGAAAAAGCAGGACCTGTGAAGGTTGTCGAAGAAAGAAGAGTTGGCTGAGAGTAGCCGACAGGAAAGATGAATGAAAGAAGCTGTCCCAAAAGAGGAAAGGAAGAAAAGACAGCCACAGCTGGGAACCTCGTGGACGCCAGCCCACGCATGCTAGGTGCATGTCCCTGAGGGTGTACTATTAAGTGTTATGTACTGATGTCTCAGGATCAGGGTGAAACGGTTTTAACGCTGATACA
>JARYHS010008074.1:2024536-2101536 GCA_031002005.1 Vandiemenella viatica
GCTACAAAGATGAAATAAACACTAAAATACGCAGTTTAATTCAGGCTACATTTTGATAATTTTTCCGGCTTCATAATCCATAAACCTTCAGAGTTATAAATAAAAACATAAATAAAGACTACAATTGACTGTTAGAATCACCGGTTTTACCATAACTCAACAGATTTAAATAAAGTTCATATTTTGGTAGAATCTAAAATCGGGAATAATATTTTAAACATAATTTCAAAATTATTACTAAAGCCGATTTTAAATAATAAGATAACCGACCATTGACTAACGTGGTAATTCATTTAACACATCCATATTTGGTCATTTGTTGAAGCGAAACTGTGTCAGGTGACCCGAGCTTATATAAGTCAGCCAGGAGGTGTTGAAGGCGCGTCCGGTGTCCAGTCTTGTTTGAAACTTCGTGGTGGAAGCACGCGTGCTTAGCGATGCTAGGAGCGCGTAGGACGGTGGGTAACGCTGACGTCACGGAAAAGTAGCGCGGAACGATTCGACAACCATGTGAACCTTGCGTGAGTGGCGGCCATTGTTTGAATGGGTAGACCATCATCATTTCGAACAATCAGTTTCAGGAGATGTGTATTTTGAACATTTGTTTTATTTTCACCGGGGGAAATGCGGTATTTGCTCTTGATTCTCAACTTGTAATTTTTGGAGAAGATAATATCCGATTGCCTTACTAGCTGTGAGATTGTAATACTTATGTGAAGATTTTGGAAAATATAACTCAGTGATTTCGACTGGTGACTTTCATTTTTATTCTTTAGTACCCTTCTTGTGGTGGGTGTAAAACTACAAGTGGCGACTGTGGTCAATTTTTACAGCTAGTAGAAACAATTTTAACACGGTTACAGAACTTTCTTTTGGACTTAGATTATTTTTGGACGACATCTGGTTCAGGTGACTTAGGCGGGTACCAACCCCCAGTATCCCGCTAGTCCCTGACATGGGATCGTAGTGACGCGTGCTTACAGAAAGCAGTGAATCAAGATCAAACCGAACAGTGCAGTTACAACCTGTGCCACTTTTGGATTATTTTCGTCGACGTTCCTGACCGCCGACCACCACCTCCACCGACCATCGAGAGGTTACAGCAGCGGTGTTTGTGGAGACTACCTTGCCCGAGGAGTCGCCCCACCACTACAGCTGTCATTGCAGAGCCGAGACGCCACACTCCCTTCGCTTTCGCGGCGCTGACGACTTCGTCCGGGAGTATAGCTGTGGATTCCAGCACCACGTCGCAGCAACTTTCGCCAGCAATCAATGCTGTCGACCACTAGCCAACCGGCTGACAACTAAGATAAGTACCTTCCAGATTCGTAACTATCGTTTTGGGCCCCTCGTCCCGAATTTTGGTGCAAATTCGGTTTGCCTGAGGACGCTTTCCTATCAGTGCAGTGGATTTTTCCGGGCGCTTTAACTACTGTACATCAACAAATTCTTCCACCAATAGTTGAGCCAAACATCTTTGGATGTCTACTACGTTGCAATCACAGCAACGGACATTTTTCTACTTTTTTAGCTGTTACGACAGCAAACCGGTGGTTTAAAATCACCAACCCAAGTATACCGGGTTTTACTTTTTTTTTTTTTTTACGCCTTTCTTGTTCGTCGATATATTGGTGCATTTTTCAGATGTATTGTGGGAAACGATAGTTTCAATACGTGTTTGTTATTGCCGATAGCAGCTGTCAACTGACCAAAGAATTTCATGCCACAGATATGCAACTTTGCCTAGTCAACGATTCTCTACTGAATACCAGCCTGACATGTATACAGTGTGTTAGCATCGCTGTTTTGTTTACATTCCAGATTTCAAAATTATTTTTTTTTACTACTTTGTAATCTCTTTTTCAGGTTTGCGTGTGCTTATTTCTACAACATTTTATTCATTGTGTGTGTATTTTGGGGGAATTTGGGGAGTTTTTTTGTTTTTTTTTGTATATTGTGTACCAATATTTTCGAAATATTTTGTGAACATCTGTTCTGGCTGTGAGTTTCTGTTTATGCATTTTTTGTTTTAGGAGTGTGCTTTTTGTATTTTTCTTGTTATCTCAGCATTTATTTTTGCCAATTGTGGAATATTGTAGGTTAATATTAACATTAAGCTTCAGTTTTGGATTTTTATCCCTCCTGTTTAGAAAAGTTTTTTGCTGTTTTCATTTTATTAAATTCATTATGGCCTCCAATCAGGTTTCTTCTGAAGCCATTGCTAGTACTAGTGAGGAAACTAATACAAGTCACCATGCGATGATCACCAGGTCTCGCAGCTTAAGCAACCTTAATCAAAATAATGAAGCTAGTATGCCCCCGCCTGCTTCACAGACTGAGGGGACCCTTGAACAAAATTTGTCAGCTGTTACTTCCCAGCAGCTTAGTTCTACCAACCCACCCGATAATACTTCTGATGATAGCAATGATACCATACCAGTTCTGGAAGACTTGCAAACAATTCAACAGCAACCTAGCCAATTTCAACTTGCCCATATGGCAGAAAACATTCCACTCCTTATTGATACTGACTCTGATGCTGAACTTGGAGATGTACATGGAGTACAAAGACTAGATTTACAACTAGTTAGTGAGACCCGTAGTAATTCGGGGGACCATTCCCTTGCTAGTTCTGATAGCAGCCTGTTAGTAGGATTTGATAAACATGGGAACCCGATTACAGTAGCCAGATCCCAGGCACCTTTAGAACAAAACATTATACAATCAGAGGCACCTATGCCAGTTCAAGTTCAAGTAGAACAACCCACCCCCACCATTCCTCTTACTGACTTACAGTCGCTTTTCCGACAATTTACACAGGAAATAAATCAGAATTTTGCCGTTCAGAGACAAGAGAATCAGAATCTTAACACTAAGTTAGATCTACTAGATCTGAATTTCAGTACTAAGTTAGATCAACAAAACCAAGACATTGATACTAAGCTCGATTCTTTTAAACATAACCTTGAAGAAACACTTGAGAAGGGATTAAATGAACACTCCCAGGCATTTGATAGGGAATTACAACACCTTAGAAGGGAATTACAGACTACAGTTGCCAATTCCGCACAAGCATGTACACAACAGATTGACAGTAAGTTGCAGGACATTCAGAAAACATGGGATAAAAACCATAAAACGTTAGAGCACCGTATCACAGAATCCAATTCACTATGGGATAAACAATTTAAAAGATTAAACACTGCTACAACCTCAGTTGCTAGATATTTTTCAGAGTCAAGATAGAAGCTTTGCAGACTTTCTCCAACCACTCTCAGCAAATCCAGGAGTTAGGCAATAAAGTAGACACTACCAATTCCACTTTGCAAGAACAGGTGACTCAAGTAGACAACAATGTCAAAATCTTAAATACTAATGTTAACCAGGTGCATGATAGGTTGCAACAAATCTCACCCCTTGTTGAGGTTCATGGACAACAGATTACCACCCTCCACCAAACCACTTCCACGCTAGATGATAAACTTGAAGCCCTTACTTTGGAAGTGGATACCAATACAACAGTTAATACTCAACTCACTGAAAAGGTTGAGAATATTCAACAGCAACAGGAAGTGCACTCTACCCACATAACTTTATTATCAACAAATGTTGAAAAAGTTAAAACTGACTTACAGGATTGCCATGCGAAAGTACAGCAGTTGACCACACAAGGGTTACCTGGATCACATATACCAGAGTTTACCCTATTGGGTAATACCAAACTTCAGGTACAGAATTTTTCAGAAAGAGGTCCAGCCCACCCAGTAGAGTTCATTAAAAGTTTCGAGGCCTACAGACACTTTCAGTTTCTACCTGATGTTGAAAAGATTGAAACTGTTTTCCAACACCTTGACCAGAATGCCAGAAATTGGGGCGTTCAACACAAACATTCCTCACAGACCTTTGATCAATTTAAACAAGCCTTCCTACAACGTTATTGGTCAAATACTACCCAGTATGAAGTGAAACGTAATATTATTTCAGGTAGACATTTTAATCCAGAAGGAGAGGTAACTTTATCTGATTTTTTCCTTAGGGAGGTGGTAAAAGCATGCCATCTTACTGTACCGATATCCAGAGGAAGATCTCGTTCATTATATTCTTGCTAGGCTTCCTGAACATATTCAAGAGTCCCTTACCCTAAGAGATATTCATACCATTGCAGAAGCTGAAAAAACTCTGCATATGCTTGACATGCAACAAGCTGCTAGGAGGTCTCGTGCCCCTCAGAGGAAAAAGACTTTTAATAATAATAGTAATAACCATGGCAATGGACATATTCACCAACCTCCTAGAGATTATAACATACCACCACTTATTCCTCCTTTCCCTAACCGGTTTGGACAAGAACCAGCTCCCCCAGCACATTATAGCAATGCTGCTCCGCCTTTTGAACATAGCCATGCCCAAAATACCCAAGGGTTTATACCATCCCAACATTTTAATAATACACACAATGGTCACTATAATAATTCCAACAGAGGTGGGACAAATGGTAGAGGATTTTTCAGAGGTAGAGGTCGAGGAGGACCTAGTCACTCAAATGGCAATTACCAATCGCACTTTTCCCAAAATGATCATGGTAGGAATGACGTAAAAGACACAGTAAAGGACAACCCTGACCAAAGGCAACAACATTCAAAAAACTAGATTCGGCCAATGTTTTGGTCCACACTGCGGCAGAAACTTTTCAAGGACCACCCCCCTCATTGAATATTAACACTTTGTTTCATAATAATCCAAGAGAAGATTTGATACAAGAAGAGGATGATAAGGAAGTTGATGAACTAGTCCAGGTTCCCATTTTACCCATCTGTGCCAAAGGCATAACCATTGATGTTTTAGTAGATACAGGTGCTGACCTTTCTTGTGTTTCAGAAGATTTATTCAATGCATTAAATACTATTTCCCCAGTCCCATTTTATGAAGTACCCCCCATGGCAGCAATGACTGCAACAGGGAAGAAGAGTAAACCCATTAGGATTCAAGCACTATTAGAAGGCACCATTGAAAATATTCCCTTTGACTTTAAAGTATATGTAGTTCCTGGACTTCAACCCCCTTGCATTTTTGGTATTGATTGGTTGCACCATGTTGCAGCTGTTTTACACTGTGACACACAGATTTTATGGCTTTCATTGGATTCCAAACGCCTCTCAGTACATTTACAGAAGGGATGGCGTAATAAACATACACCTTCAATAAAATTTTTCTCTAGGTCAGTAGATGTAAATGTTGGTACAGAGTCTGATTTCCATAATAAAGTTACATCATTTTGGGTAAACAAATTGAACCTTATCCCTGGAGAAGATGTATTAACTAGAGTACTCAAAGATGTCCCTGATCAATATAGAGGTAGAATGTCCAGCCTCATTGAGGAATTTCAAGATGTTTTTAGTGATACACCTGGACTTATTAAGAATTACCAATGCCGCTTTACAGTTAATTGTTCCCAACCATTTTTCATTAAACTATACCCCATCCCTATTGCTAAACGTCCCATGGTAGAAGATGAGATTAATAGAATGTTGGAATGGGGAATTATAGAAAGATCAACCAGCCCCTACAACAACCCCTTGGTAGTAGTCATTAAGTCAGACCAGTCAGTACGCTTAGTCTTTAGTCCTGGATGCACGTACACTCAACAAATACCTGCAAACAGAAAGGGATCACCCCCTACCCATTGATGAGATTTTGCATAACTTCCATGGGAAGAAATTTCTTACTAGCCTAGATTTAACCTGTTCCTATTGGCAGGTTCCCATAGCCCCAGAGTCGCGCCAATACACAGCTTTCACTTATCAAGGCCGCTCATTCCATTTTCGTGTCCTCCCATTTGGATTAAATAATGCTGTAACTAATTTCATTAGAGCACTTGACTTAGTTTTAGGCCCTCAGCTGTTGAGTAAAGTTTACGTTTACGTCGATGATATCCTCATTGCCAGTGAAACCATAGAAGAGCATTGGGATACACTGACAGAGGTCCTTGTTGCATTGAGAAAGGGAGGGATGACGGTTAAACTTAAAAAGTGTATTTTCCTTACTTCCCGCATTGAATTTTTAGGTCACATAATCACACCCCAAGGCATTACTGCTGCACCTGATAAATTGGCAGCAATAAAGAACTTCCCCAGACCCCAAAATAAAACACAGTTAAGAAGCTTCCTAGGCCTATGTGGGTATTATAGGAAGTTCATCCCCAACCAGGTACTGAATAGCCCACACTTTCAACAGCTACGTAAACAAAATTCCACTTGGAAGTGGACCCCAGAGTGCGAAGAAGATTTCAATAAAACCAAAGCAGCCCTCCTGCAAAACATTGTGTTGCATTCCCCAGACTGGAGTTTACCCATTTGTTTATCCACAGACAGTTCGGACTACGGCTTGGGTTTAGAGATTTTTCAAGAGATACAAACAGATTCAGGTCTTGCTAAACATACCATTGCTTTTGCCAGTAGGCTCCTGAATAAAGCGGAAAGGAATTACTCCATCACTCAAAAAGAAGCATTAGCAGTCATCTGGGCTTTCCAAAGGTTTAGATATCTCCTATTGGGCCGTAAGGTGAACATCTACACAGATCACAAAGCCCTCTCTTTTCCTCACAAATGCAAACTGCTAAATGGACGCCTCACCAGGTGGACCCTACTCCTCCAAGAATTTTCCTATGAAATTAGATATATCCCTGGGGAAGAAAACGTTGTCGCTGATGCGCTTTCCAGACTGCCGGAAGGATTAGAAAAGGATTCCAAGTTAGAAGAAAGGGAACCGCATATCTACTATATTAAAGGGGTACAATTGGAAGATGAGATGAGGAATGCTTTTAAAACCATGCACCTACAGCAATTGCTGGACCCAGCCCTCAAAGAAGTCATTGACACATTAAAGATTGCATCCCCGGACCATAAACTGTTTTCATATTATACTTTCAAGAAGGGAGTGCTTTTTCAACGAACTTCACCCTCAACCACACACTGGCGACTGTGTATTCCTGACCATCTCATAGAAAAAGTCGTTAAGTATCAACACCTTAGCCATGGCCATTGTGGTCCTCGCAAGTGTTTTCAAATCCTGAGGGAATACATTTATTTTCCAAATTTACATAAGAAGGTAATGCGAATACTTGAATCTTGTAAAGTCTGTCAGGTCAACAAGGTTGACACAGTACAGAGAGCAGGTGAACTGCAACCCATTATCCCTACCGAGCCCTTACAATTGTTAGCATTAGATTTGTTTGGACCCCTACCCCGCTCCAGAGGAGGCGTAATTCATATCTGTGTCATCCTTGACGTCTTCTCTAAATTTGTAAAACTGTACCCCCTTAAGAGAGCTACTACAGATATCATTTTTTCTAAAATTGCTCAGCATTATGTCACACAGGTTGGACACCCACAGGCAATACTGACTGACAATGCCCCACAGTTTTCTAGCAAACGATGGTCAGAGTTCTTAGAATCCCTTCATATTAAGACAGTAAAGACTGCATATTACCACCCACAATCCAATCCCGTCGAGCGTGTTATGAGAGAGCTTGGGAGATGGTTTAGGACCTATTGCACAGAGAACAATAAAAGCTGGGCCCTACAGCTACCCCATATTGAGGATGTATTGAATACGTTGCCCCACTCAGCAACATCATTGTCCCCACATGAAATCTTGTATGGCAAGAAGCCACCCAACCTTATTACAGATCTCATTCCGTTCCCTGAATCACAATCAATGGCTCAAGACCAGATTTTAAAAGTTGCTTTACAACAGTTGAAGGAGCAGGCTGAGAAAAGAAAACTCAGACATGACAAAAATATTACACACACTGCTTACTCTATAGGAGACCTTGTATTAGTACATAAGCATGTAAAGTCCTCAGCTATGAATGAAGAAATTAAAAAGTTTTTCCCCTTATATGAAGGTCCTTTTCTCGTAGATAATGTGAGACATACTAATACTTATACACTAGTGCACCCTGACACCAAACAACTCAAGGGTCATTACCATGTATCAGCGTTAAAACCATTTCACCCTGATCCTGAGACATCAGGACATAACACTTAATAGTACACCCTCAGGGACATGCACCTAGCATGCGTGGGCTGGCGTCCACGAGGTTCCCAGCTGTGGCTGTCTTTTCTTCCTTTCCTCTTTTGGGACAGCTTCTTTCATTCATCTTTCCTGTCGGCTACTCTCAGCCAACTCTTCTTTCTTCGACAACCTTCACAGGTTCTGTCTTTTCTCTACTTCGGAGGTTAGTATGATCACCTCACTTCTGGTTTCCTGTCTATTTCTGGTTCGATTAAAGAAATGGGAAATTTCGCTTTCAGCGGCAGCTCCTTGTGTCGCGTGGGACCGGCACAGGGGCATGTTAGTTTCCTCTATCTGTATTCTGGGTTGATTAAAATGTGGGACATTTCTTTTTGGCAACTACCCTTTGTGTCGATTGGGCCCGGCACGGGGGCATGTTTTGTTTATGTCTGTCGCCAGACACGTGTTCTCCACGGTTCTTTTCTTTGTCTTGTACTACTTCATCGTCGAAACCACCATTAAGGTAATGCATGAAGGCAGTGCTCCTGTCACTTTGACCATCCGGCTTTGTTTTGGCGACAGCTCCTTGTGCTGATTGGGCACGGCACAGGAGCCAGTCAGATATGATAGGTGCGGGATTCTTGGTTCTCATGTTTCAATTTTGCTTCTTCCTGATGTGTGAGTCCGTTGGTTCTGCGGAGTTTGCAAAGGTTGCGTTGGCAATAGATTACACTTTGAGAGGGGTATGTGGTGCGAAGTTTACATGTTGGGTTGACGTTGTCCCCACACATTTTAGCATTTGGCATTACGTTTTTGATCTTTGACATTACGATTTTGATTTATGGGTTATGTGAGAGTTTTTGGACATTCCGACTGCGCTAATTATGCCAGCTGGGTCGAAGGGTCTACGGACCAGAGCTACATTTTCTGAGTTAAAGTCTTCTGATGTTGACATGATGTGAACATGAAGTTTCTGACATTCCGACATAGCCATTTTTTGCCGGCATGGGTCGAAGGGTCTGCGGACCAGGACTACGTCCTTTTCCAGCTTTCATTGCTTCCATGTGATCGTATCACCACCTCCACTATCTACCTTTCCTTCTTCACTTCTTCACTTCTTCTGCTTCCTCTTCTCCCATATACTCACTATGCATGCAAAGGGTATACCTTACACTTTAAGGCAGTTGCAATCCCCAGTAGGTTGAGTAAAAATTTTTGTAATCTCTTTCAATAGAAAGATCCGATATAGGTGTGATGTGACTAGAAACGGAGACATTAGAGTATAGAATGATAAAATTGAAAGCAAGAGCTCATTTTTTAATAAGAGTAAAGAATACTAGTGGTTCTACGTTTATTGTTCCCAATATTATTGTGCCCTCCCAAAGAAAGAATGCCAAACCCCATTATTATTATTATAACCTCCCCAGAGAGAGGATGACCTTTCCCCATTTTATTATTATGACCTCCCAAGCAGAGGATAGCCCTCCCTATTATCCCCTCCCCAAAGAGAGAATGAAACCCCTCCCATTATTATTATTGTGACCTCCCAAAGAGAGGATAGCCCTCCCTATTATTCCCTCCCCACAGATGAGATGACCCTCCCCATTGACTTCCCCAAGCATTACCCCAGAGAGGGAATGACCCCCTTATTGACCCCATGAGTACCACGCAGGGCCACCACACCCTACACGTAGTGCATGACTGGCAGCGACCGGCATGACACTCCCTCCCAGTCCCGTATATGTATATGATAGGCTTCACCACCAGAGAGATGGGTTGACCTATAATTTTTCCCCTATGGCGACCCTGTGTTGGGTACACACCCCCCACTAATATCTTCCCCAAATAAACATGGTAGATCAATACACTTAGGAGAGGAGAGTGAACACAATAAATCTTGTTGAGAGAGCCACATTTTCAGAGATAAGTCACAGCTGATACCAGTCCTCATCAGCACCTGTATACGATCGAAATTAATGTTAAATATCTTTACACTACATTTGTTATGATACCCCAAGTTATACCTTGCGATAACCCCACACTTTGAAAGTAAACATGACACATTCCCCCATTCACTATGTACACATTATGTCCCCCCCACAAAGGCGCTACTGTCGTTGATACCCCCTAGTTTTTGCAAGTTATACCCATCATTTTTCCCTTTAAATATATACACCCCTCACATTTATTTTGGGGTTGAATTTTATACCCTCTTGCATACTTAAGGAGAATTATAAGACATGATAATATTATTTATACACTGCATGGCATGAATACATTATTTACTTTAACATATCCACTGACATGAGGTACAGGTAGTACCCATTTATATCGCATGTGGCGATTTTGTATTTTCCTATATGTACAACATATTTCCCGATATGGAGAACCTATTGCCCTACACTACTATTGTCACTATGAACCAGTGTACTGGTTCCTCGCAACTTTGTTGCCACTATTACCCCGATTTTGTCACAGCAGTGTACTGCTGAAAGGAAACTGCGTTTCCACTAGGTTATAAGGTTTCATTTATTATATTGGTTTGTAAGATTTAACTGGTATATTGTTTCTTTGAATCCTCTTAGTTTTAAGGTTGAATTTTTGTGATGACACTGATTCTTACTAATGTATTTTTCCTAGTGTTAAGTATAGTCCCATTTTGTAAAGCCAGGCCTGGGACTGATATAATTTTTCAAGATTGTATTTTTTTGTGTATACTCCCTATTATGTATAGTCATTGTTTTTTTTTTATAACCTACCCATCTTCGGATGTTGGCAATAAGCATAATTTTTTAGGTTCGAGATCGATGTATTCATTTCCTACTTTTTTTTTCTTTAGTTAGTAAGTTTTCTCTTGTATATTTAGATTAAGTTGAAACAAGTGACTTTGCTCACACACGTTTTTTTGGTTTGTTTTGTATTGTTCGCAGACTGACCGAGGTCCTCGGGGAGACTGCTGTGACAGGAACCCGGGACAGGAACATTTCTCGGCAGTGTTAGGGACCTTTTGGTTTATATAAATTCTTAGCACTACGATCTGCGACCGTGAAAGGACTTGGGAAATTAACCTATTGTTGAGCAAAGTGAACAGGACTTGGGTTTTAACCCATGCTGAATAAAGAGTGTGAAAGAGTAGAGATAGGACGTTCATGTAACGAAGGACAGAGAGAGGCAAAGCCTTATAGTTTTCTGTGAGAAAATACACATAATTTTTGTAAACTACACTACACATGTAATTTTTGTAACTGTTTAGATATAAGATTCATTGTTTACGTGATATTTTGCTTGGAATATTGAGATATTGATACATTTTGTGTTACATTTTGAAACAAGAGTTTCTATAGTTTCTATTCTATATGTGGAATTTGTGACAATTTTTGAGATTTTTTGTAATATTTGCTTACTTATGATTTTGATATATTTGGCATCTTTCTATGTTTTGATATTGATGATTTAAAAGAGTGTGAGTGAGTAAAGTTTCAGTATTTTTGTGATAATTTTGATGTGAATGGAGAACAGAGCGACCGCATAGGTTTAGGGAAAGTTTAGGTTTAGGGTTAAGTTTAGTTTTGGGATTTTTCCAAATTTTTGGGATATTTTTCGGTAATTTTTGGGAGTTTTCAAATAATTTTTGGGATTTTTAACTTTCTTTTTGGGTTTTTTCTTTCTTTAAGATGTTCAGCCAGTTTTTGTTCCAAAAATGACTTCAATCTTCAGGGGGCATGTAAGGTATCCCTCGTTATATTTGCAATATTTGGTTGGAATCGGGCCGAGTTTTGGGTTAACTTTAGTATCCGGTACCACACCTTAAATCGAGTTGACAACACTTTCCATACACTAAAGTGAATAAATAATCCATAACCAAGGTAAATTACATATAAATTGCATTAAATAAACGATATTCCAGCAGGAAATAGGTAATAACATGTACAAGTAAACTAGTAATGTCAGATACGGACATGATTCAACGAGTTATTATGAACCAAGTTAGACGAAGTAAATGATAAATAATTGCAAATAGAATGCATAAATAAACCTTTTATCGTGTTTAATAAACTTTATTTCAGAGATAAACAGATAATTTAAATACCAGGCAAATCTAACCTTTAATTTTGGCACATAACAGACTTTGGTATTTCTGAAGTGATTTTCGTCCAGTAAAGAGTATAAAAATCTAATAATATACAGGCCTAGAACTATTATAAACATAACTTCACATTTAAATACCGTTTAGCAAGTATTTTAAAGAAATAGACTGGATGTTTTGAATAATAGTCTGAAGCAGTATGAAAATAACTCATTGTAATGAAACTTGACCATTTTAGAGTCCTAAAAGTAGTCATAATAATCCCTGAGACAGTGTAGTAGATTAATTAACAGATTTCTGATAGTTTTCAAGAGTTTAATAATCACAACAAGTAATTATGGAGGATTTTGAATACTCATTCTCTTAAATGGATTCACATAAATAATTTGAAGTCTTTTAAGTAGTTTCAGGATTTAAAAAGTAGATAAATATAAAGGAAATAAACTAATCTTTCAGTTTTAATAGGTGTTAAGCTGTTTTAAGCCGTAAAATACGAGATATCAGTGAATAAACAGTAGCCAGTAAATCGACTAGTTTGTTCAACTTTCCGGAATTAATTCTAACACTATTAAACCATTTCAAAAGCGCCAAGAGCATGTAAATACCAGTTAACACACATAATTAATTTTCTAAATACATTTAAAGGCATTTCACTAACCTGTTGTATGATAATCCAATCACAAAGTAACTTGCTATAGACACTGCACATATAAAATGCTTCTGCACTGATTTTAAACACTGTCACACAATATAAAGTAGAGAATAAATTAAAACAGCCATGAAGAGAAGTAAATTCATCTAAATCAGATAGTTTCCAACACTCTAAGTATTTTTAAACATAAAATAAACACGTAAAAGAGAATACCCGACTTTGACATTTTTTCATTTAAAAGCCTACTTAGATTCCGGGTTAAAGAGTAGCTGGTTTTAATAATCCATTCTTTTAGCTTCCTACATATTTATTTCATGCCGTTTGAAGCAATAGAACAGACGTTATAGGTTTTCCAAATTCACTCGACATTAAACACACGTGCAAATATTTGAATAATTTATTGTGCCTCAGATATAACAGCTACAAAGATGAAATAAACACTAAAATACGCAGTTTAATTCAGGCTACATTTTGATAATTTTTCCGGCTTCATAATCCATAAACCTTCAGAGTTATAAATAAAAACATAAATAAAGACTACAATTGACTGTTAGAATCACCGGTTTTACCATAACTCAACAGATTTAAATAAAGTTCATATTTTGGTAGAATCTAAAATCGGGAATAATATTTTAAACATAATTTCAAAATTATTACTAAAGCCGATTTTAAATAATAAGATAACCGACCATTGACTAACGTGGTAATTCATTTAACACATCCATATTTGGTCATTTGTTGAAGCGAAACTGTGTCAGGTGACCCGAGCTTATATAAGTCAGCCAGGAGGTGTTGAAGGCGTGTCCGGTGTCCAGTCTTGTTTGAAACTTCGTGGTGGAAGCACGCGTGCTTAGCGATGCTAGGAGCGCGTAGGACGGTGGGTAACGCTGACGTCACGGAAAAGTAGCGCGGAACGATTCGACAACCATGTGAACCTTGCGTGAGTGGCGGCCATTGTTTGAAAGGGTAGACCATCATCATTTCGAACAATCAGTTTCAGGAGATGTGTATTTTGAACATTTGTTTTATTTTCACCGGGGGAAATGCGGTTTTGCTCTTGATTCTCAACTTGTAATTTTTGGAGAAGATAATATCCGATTGCCTTACTAGCTGTGACATTGTAATACTTATGTGAAGATTTTGGAAAATATAACTCAGTGATTTCGACTGGTGACTTTCATTTTTATTCTTTAGTACCCTTCTTGTGGTGGGTGAAAACTACAAGTGGCGACTGTGGTCAATTTTTTACAGCTAGTAGAAACATTTTAACACGGTTACAGAACTTTCTTTTGGACTTAGATTATTTTGGACGACATCTGGTTCAGGTGACTTAGGCGGGTACCAACCCCCAGTATCCCGCATAGTCCCTGACATCTTCTAGGCTTAAGGTAATGTCATCAGTTTTACTAAATATTCCTCTTATATTTTGGTGGAAAATACTAGTCTGAACCCTTTGACGCAATGACTTTGAATTGTTTATTTTATTATGACATATTGGTATATCAGTTGGAATTTTTAATTTCAACAAATTATGATCATCAGAGACATTAATTTCCTTTAGACATCTTAATAAATCTATTTTATTTACCCTAAAAAAGGCCGCGACTTAACACAATTTATCACAGGAATACCTCTTTCACTCATCCTCTGACCTCATCAGCAATAAGAAGCGAAAGCTTCCTCTTACCTCTGACATTCAGATGGAGTCCATGGCGAGTATAACTGTCCCTACCAATGCAGGCCACATCAATCAAACCAATGTGTGAATTAGCCGGCTGCCAGAGAACCCTTTCCAAGGATGCATTTGTACGCCTGATGTTATGCCACATCCAGGGTTTATCGTAACGCTCAAGCAAAGCAACAAATCTCACACTTGTCTGACGTGTGTTCCTGGAAATGTGGGCAATGTCTCCCTCAATTGAATAATTGAGGTCTTTATCAAGGCTATTTCCTGGTCCCCCAACAATTACAACACAATCCTCATCTGAAAAATCTTTAACTAGTTCTTTCACATTTGCTACCACACTTCCAAGATCTGCATTTGGTTTGAAAATACTGCAGACTTCATAATCTGGCCCCAAGTCAGACTGAACCATCTCACTGATTCCCCTCCCGTGACTGCTCCCAAGTAGCAGTACCTTCCTGCGTTTACTTTTAGATATACCCTGTAAACTTTTCCCTTTTACTTTGAAAGAACCCAGATCGTTCAGTCCAACCTGACGGTCCTCAGAGTCACCATCTAGATCCTCCACAATTTACAATACAATCCTCCTTTGATAAATCTTTCCCTAAGTCTTCCAAATTTGCTACAACACTTCCAAGATCTGCATTTGGTTTGAAAATACTGCAGACTACATAATCTGGCCCCAAGTCAGACTGAACCATCTCACTGATTCCCCTTTTATGACTGCTTCCAAGTAACAGTACCTTCCTGCGTTTACATTTAGATACCCCCTGAAAAGTTCTCCCTTTTACTTTACAAGATCCCAGATCATTCAGTCCAACTTGACGGTCCTCAAAGTCACCATCTAGATCCTCCAATGGCCGAAACACATTGGATGTCTCTAGCTGGAAACCATCAGACAGACAGCGTCTCCTACCTCTCCTGCCAGAGCTGACGTCCCTCCACTCATTGTTCTGTTCAGAGTTTTCTGCCTTCAGGGCCTTTAAGTCCCTCTCTGCGGATGCCAGATCTGACTGGAACTTCAGAATCCGCTGCTCCTGATCAATGATTCCGCAGGAGTGACAGTTTCAGGCAATACTGACACAAGAGTCACTGTTAGTAACATCGCTGCATCCCCAGTGAAACCAGCGTCCGCAGTCTCGGCACGTCACTCCTTCTCTTACTGGTGTTCGGCAATTTCCATGCTTAGTATCCATTTTGATACTTTCAGACAAACTTAATAACTTAGGAGAATAAAAACTTTAAAACGTTTACTCTTTAAAATACTTTTTAACATACTTAAGAACTTAATTAACTACTTGTGTTTCAGTTGCCAAAGAAAAGTAACAGTAGGATTCTAAGAAAAATGCTAAACAAATACTATGTGAATTAAAAATACTTATCAACTTGAAGACTTACAACAAAAACAAACAAATAATATTAAAAGAACTCTTTAAACAAACGAAATTTGACACCCTAGAACTCTTGTTCTGAACTAACCTCAAATGTAAACAAATAATACTTGTTTACTCTTTACTGATTTCCTATTTAAAAAAACAGTTCACTATCACTTAATAACTTCACAATTTACTGAGAAACAAAACTAATGGAGTCAAAACAAACTTACTATGAAATTCTGTTACGCTGTAACAAGAATATTGATACTAAATGTTAAACACGGATGTAAACAAAAGCCAGGGAACACTGAATCTACACGGATGTAACAAGTCCTATAGAAAAGATCACTGATAATACGAACACCTAAAAGTAATGTAAACGATATTAATGCTCTATAACAAAAATCTGAGCTTAAGCCTAGCGTTCAAAAATGTAAACAAAGATAGAAAATAATAAAAATACTCACTAACACTCACAGTAGTAGAATGTATTGGAATTTAGAGTTTTAAATTACTATTATAACAAACACTAACTATTAACTATATTTAATTATAATTTAAATACACAGGATCGCGCGGTACGTGCTTCTACAATATTCCAGAGATATTCCTCAGCAGCTCCTCTGAACTCAGAAGGTGGGAGCTCGCCTACCAATACAAACTAGGCACAAGGCAACCACCTGGTCTCAATTTGAGATAATACCCAGTCAGTACTTTTCCTTCCCTCTATCCTCTACTTGCCTCCATGCCCACTGTCTACAGTATATTGAACCACCACGTACCAGAGCTGATGTTTGACTACATAGATACTTTTATTATTATTATTATCATTATATTTTTTCAAATTTATTTTATTCACTTATTAACTTTTACTTTCTCAAATTTATGTTGCGAAAATTTTACTGTATTATTCTGCTCTTTTTGCATTGCTTGGGTTCTATCTCCAATTCACTATCCCCCTGTCCTCTGACTAACAGTCATTCTGTGAGACGGTCCCTTCAAAACCAACCCTCCATAATGCTGTCCTGTTGACGACGGGCCGACACCTGGAATATTAAATGTCATTTGTATCCTTGACTTGTTGACAGCATGCAGCCATCATCTAGGGTGAGTTGTTGTTGATTTTACTGTCCTTTTTTGTAAGTCCATTCGCTACTTAGTATCTGTTATTTTCTGATAGCTATACAATAGCAAGTTAGAATAGGGAAATGACGGACCAATTACCTCTAGATGACCACATAGATCACCTAAAGGTAAGTGGTCACTCCTTTCCCTGTCCTAATTTGTTATTCCTTTTAGCTACTTAGCGCCTTTCGTTTCATTGTTTACTGTATATATATATAAAATAACACTGCGTCACCTACCTGCAGTGAAGCCAGCCTCTCGTAGTAGTTGATGACGGGGTCGAGGCAGTCAGTGCCACCTCGGGAGCAGCTCTCCCCGAGTACGTCCGACAACGCGGTGGCCGTCGGGTCGTCCTCCACGAACCTCGTCTGAGGGGCGATGGCGACCACTCGCGGCACCGTGAGGTGCAGACAGCGGCGCGCAGTCTCCTGAACACGCGAACCAGAGCTACACCACAAACAGAAAACACTGGGCCACATCAATTATGTAGTTCATGTACACATTCAGACAAGGAATTCTTAATGTCGTGCTACTTCACGCAGGCACCTTCTGTTTGCCGAGATAGTGATTGAGGAATCTGAGGAGCTGGAGAACGCGTTCCTCCCTCCTGGAGTCGCCGAGGCTCGAGTCGTTCACGACGAGGTACGGATAAGTCTTCCCGTTGTGACCGCGGATGCACAGGCGACGTGCTCCCGTGTTGTGCCTCTGCACCACATCTACGCGAGGCACGAACTTTGAGATTCGTACGTAGTGGTGTGTGTGCTGAAATTAAAAAACAAACAAAAATTCTTTAATACAAAAGGCATAATGAATCTGTCTAAAAGACTTATCTAAATATTATAAACTGTAAATAATCAGAAAATATTAATGATTAAAATATTAATAAGCTTAATCATACAAAGGAAACGACTTTTAGGAAATATAAATAATAAAGGAAACTTTGGTGAGTGATGAGTCATTTTCCATATCCTTTGCTATTTAAATTAATAATATTAGCATTTTATTGAAACAAATTGTTGAATTTAATGTGTAACGTGATTACTAGGGTTTAGATCAGCAAAAAAAATAAGAAAAGGACAAATATGCAGGCAAATAAGATCTTAAAGACGGGGAAATATGACCTAAAAACTGCGAAATATAACCAATCATTTAAATTTACTATATATTGAAGCACGCTCAATTATACATCATTTATTCTATCTAGTAGTGTCACTTTTATATAGACAGCATAATTTGTTTCCGTGTACTAATGGCACCATTGGGAAATTAAATTTTAAATCATTTAGTTGAAATCACTTTAATTTCACTCAATTTACAGAAAAAAAACTATTTTCTCTGTACTAAAATACTCATATCCAAATTACCTTCCATAACTCTGTAACCTCGCACTATGAGAAAATTTTGGTTTTGGCATGGTTGTACTCAACTGACCTACTGCAGATTTAACACTGACCGAGGATTATTTTCTAAAGTATTGGCAATAGTGAGATATTTATTGACTCAGATTGACACAGGCATGCCGCTGTTGCATTGTTGTGATTAGAAGGCAGGCGGAAGATTAACGTTTAGAGAGTATCAATAATGTATAACTTTAATTCTTGACTAAGGAATTCTGACCAATTCAGTGACAATTAGTTTGGTTTTTCCTTCAATGTATAATAGGAGCATTGTTCATGGATAAAAATATTAATTTCTTATCATCTGTACCTAGTGTATTCCTGGTACTATTGAAAGACTTTTCCACAAAATATGATCATAAATATTATCATAATATGAGAAAAACTAGAAAAATGGCCTAAATATGGATTTATTTGCTGTATAAAATACATTTAAATACAATCATGCAACTAAGGACAATGGAAGCGGCTTCTAGGCGATATAAATAAGAAAAGAAAGGGAAATTAACCCACCACATACCAAAGTGGATGGATGTGATGAGAGGGAACACTTATGCTGACAATTCCCTCTCATCGCAGCCGTCCACTTTGGTATGTGGTGGGTTAATTTCCCTTTCTTTTCTTATTTAAATACAATCAGAAACATTTAATCAGTGTTTAATTCAGCATTACAGCTCAAAAGGAAGGCAAGAAAAATATGTATTTTTTCTGGAGATCTAAACCCTAATGATTTCAATATCTGTACATTAACCAATGACTTGCTGTTACTAATGACCCATTCAGAACTATTTAAGTGTGTCTAAACTTGATACTGAAGGCACATGTGTAATTATTACCTTTGGTAACAGAAACTCTCCTGGTAAGTATATCTCAGCAGTGTCCACTGTGAAACTGGTCAGGAAACGACATTTTTCTTCTATTAAGAAAGATCTGGAAAATGAAGCAAAATAAGCCAAAAATAAAACACACGTGGCTGCCAGGGTAATATATGAACGCATGCTTTGAGGAAATACCATATGAATTGTGTATACATGGTGCACTGCTAAGTTACGCAAAAACTCTATGCATATAAGACCAGATGATAGAAAAGTGGAAAATTTCTCAAAAAGTAATGATACTAAAGAAAAAGGAAACAGCTTTTAGGTAACATAAATTACAAAGGGTATGGAAAATAATGCATCCCTCGTCAAATTTGAAGGGTGTAACGAGTGAAAAATGTTCAAGACAAACAGAAACGTTTACAATATTTCGGTTTAACACCTTATTCACAAGATAGGGGACGAGCCATATAGTTTGGAATGTGTGCACATGTTTAAGCTTACCACACGACTGGCTGTCAGGGTGGGGGAGGAGGTGGTGGGGGTGAACTGTTAAAAAGTTCTTATGTTTTTCACTTGTAACAGCTTTCGACTGAGTGTTGAGTCATTTTCCGTATACTTTGTTATTTAGAAAGTAGAGTAAATCAGAGCTGTTTACTTAGGCAGTGTCTTGAGTTTCTCTTCGAGCACTGTGGTCCAGTGTCTCAGCCTCCGGATGAGGCTCTGCAGCTTCGTGGCGCCCGGCCGACTGAGGTCGAAGTCTGCCGTGAACTCCGCTCTCATGTCCCGGAGCACCGGGTCCTGCGCTCGACTCTCTGTCACCGCGCTCACGAGCGAAGGAGTGGCGGGACTGGCCTGCTTCTCTGCGTTCAGGTCTGAAAAGAGGAGAGCGACGCAGTAGAAACATACCAGTCACAAATTCTGTGACAGGATATTAACACCCCTCACTACACCAGTCACATCTGATAAACGACGTGTAGTATAATAGGAAGTAGATAATGTTCGAAATATTAATTGAAAGCTTGTAATTTTGAATGCTGTATAAGCCACAGTGTTTTGAAGATGATTTTTAGCTATTTGGTGTGGTTTATGTTGCCAGTTTTATGTTTAAATACATGTAATAGCTTTAATTTCCAATTTAAAGTATTTATTACTAAACCAATAATTATTATGGATTATGAGCGATTTTGAACTAGTTGTGATTGTTTTCTAATGATTTTGATTGTCATTGTGACTGTTAATGCTCTAGAACCAGCCGGTGGCATGCTTCATAGCCTTCACGATGTTTCTCCACAATAATCGTGAGCAGGAGTAGTTCTGCAGTTCTTTTTGTTAAAGTTTGAGGAGTGTATTCATGGGTGTTTTTGTAATGTGTTTTAGTATCTCTAGATGAAGTTGATGCCTATTGTTATTTTCCTATGAAAATATTCTAAGAAATAAATGTCAGATGGAAAGTATATCAACTGTTTTGTTATTTCATTAAATTCGTAAATTGATTTAGAGGTTGCAATTATTAATATCTTTGGTGAAACATAGAAACCACATGGTGACTATACTGAGGAAACCTGTTAATTGAAGAACTAATTAACTAATTAAGTTGCAATCAGGATCGTTAGATGATCCTTTCCACGAGGTACTTGACACTAAGTTTATTCCATGCCATTTCTGCAAATTATGATTTTTTTTAAAAAAAATTTACTCGAAGATATTTGAGTCATCTAAAACAATGTTCTTTTTTTTCCCTGAAAATGTTAAAAAAAACAACCTTATAAAAATTCTTAAATGGTATAATTGTTTTATACTTCTTTTAAAATGATTGTTTTTATAGTATTCAATCTGCTAGAGACAAAATTGCAAATTTTAAGCATGTAGTAAAACAATGATGATAATGATTTAAAAAAGGTTTTTGCTTTGTTGTGTGTACAAATAATAGACAGAACAAATGTAAGTAATATTTTTTATTTCGTTAATTATAAAAATTGTCCAAAATGGCCACTATTTGCTCTTATGCACGCCATATATCACTTGATTCATGATCTCATTATTCAGCGAGCATAAACTTTTGTGGTTAATGTGTTCTGAAACAATTTTTAATTTTTTAAAAGATTTTTCAACATTTTGAGAAAAAATTCGATTGTTTTAGATGATTCAAACATCCTTGAGTAAATTTTTTAAAAAACGTACAAAAAGTGTTATTTTGTAAAAATGGCATGGAATAAACATGTTTTAAAAAAATGTTAAAAAATCGATATCTCTAAAACGGTGAGACTTCTACTAAAATAAAATTCTGTCGTACAGTAGGACGTGATGTCACCTATGTTTCGCTCAGCACTATCCTCTAATATCCCTGGACACCCCGTATGTAATGATTTGTTTTAAAGCGAGATTTATGTCTCATTGGCAGTAAGTTTATTAGAGCCAGATCAGGTAAAAATCAAAAGAAATTTTTATCATGTACTGATGGATAGCGGAGATGATAATCACTTTTTACAACAGATTGTAGGCCAGCAGAGTGCAGAGACTAATATTTGTGTAGTTCCATTATCCGGCACTCTATTGGTGCCCAGTTGGAGCCGCAAACAGAAGTCATCACTCTGAGTAGCTGATGAAAGAATGGCGAAGGGTCAAACGGCTACTATTGCTAATCATATATATTATTTCTACAAGGTGTTTCCTGTCGCAAGCTATTGTCTACTTTCATACAAAATCAATAAATGAGGTATCATGTTAAAGCTGAAGGTATCCACTTTGATCACATCATAGCTGAAGAAAGTAATTTTTCGAAATTCAACTCTTAAAGGGCAAAAATGACAAATATTTCTAACATTCAATTTTTGTATGACAAACCATTTATCTCAATGTAATCTTAAACAAAATTGATAAATTAAGTGCCATATTAAAGATTAACATCTGTGCTTTAGTAACAACATATATTAAGGAAGGAATTTATCGAACTTCGACCCTTAAACAGCAGAAGTATCAATGTTTGTACAACACATTTATGTGTCACGAGCCATTTATTTCCCTTGATATCTAACAAAAATAGATAAATGAGGTATCATTTTGAAGAGTGAGGTCTCCACTTTTGTCACATCATATGTTAAGGAAACAAATTTTCTGAATTTGAACCTTGAAGACAAAAGTAATAACTGTGAAAGCCGCGCATATGAGACAGTTCAGAGCCAAGACACTACATAGCAGCAGCACATATCACACACATATTAATAAACTGCTTCACGGGTGTCAACTTTTGTTATGCACAAATTATACTAAACAAACAAAAAATTGCTACAAATGAGGCGGTTCTTCTTTCATCGTATTGTTGAAATTTTTGCACGGGTCATCCAGTTCAACGAAAAAGGACGAAAAGAGCGGAGTCAGCTGTAAGTGATCAGAGGAGGGGAGAAATAAGACCTGGGCCAGAGAGATGGGAGACTTACTAACCTGGCCCACCTTCATCTGACACTCAGCCCGACATTTCACTGTTAGTGGTATCGCAGAATTACTAAGGAAGTGTATCGCTCACACTCTGTTTGGAATGGTCCATTTTAGCACGGGTGCAGCAGCGTCAGTACTTAGCAGGTACTACTAATAATAATAATAATTATTATTATTACTCCGCGATTCACTAAAAGTGTGTGGCGGAGGGTGAATTGCACCTATCGAAAAGGGTTATGGTTTCGAAGGGATATGGCAAGAGGCGCCCATGGGCTATTGTGAGGAACCGTCCCCGCATTTTTCGTGGAGTGATCTGGGAAAACCGTGAAAAACCCAGATCAGGATGGGTGGAGAGCTTTATGGAAAGCTCCTCCTGTCGGATTTTAAGTTTACTCGCCCGGTAAATCCTTTCTATTCCATTCCCTAATCGCTCGTGGGAAAAATGAGTACAGAAATTAATCGGTTCTGGTCCTGATTTCTCTTATATTTTCCCGGCCATTCCGAGATATAAACGTTACTGGTAACAATATTTGCTGGCTGTCATTCCGAAATACATCAGTCGTGAATTTTTCAATTAGCTTCCGTCGAGAGCAACGCCTTCGGTGCTCCAGGTCTTCCCAACCTAACTCCTTCAACATCGCACTTAACGCTTTCCCTCCAACTATATATACCTGTCACGTATCGGGCGGTTCTTCTTTGGACCTTCTCTAAAGCCTCCATTAACCCCTTTTGATGGGGACCCCATACAGAACAACAATACTCTAAGTGAGGACGTACTAGTGACTTGTATGCAATCGATTTAACTTCCTGAGTGCATTGATTTAAATTACGACCTCGAAATCGGAGCATACGATTTGCTTTTCCCATTACGTTCTTGATATGCTCATTCCACGACAAATTATTATGAATTGTTACCCCTAGGTATTTAGCAGAATCTACCGTTCTAAGGACAGTGCCATTAATTGTATATTCATAGTTAATTGGTGTCACCTTTTTACTTACAAGCATTACTTGGCACTTTTTAGCGTTTAACTCCAACTGCCAATTATTTTCATAATATCGTCATGTAACAAAGCGCAGTCGTCCTCGGTTTTGATTTCGCGATAAATAATAGCATCATCGGAAAATAATCTTTTCATCCCCCCTATTATGTCGCATAGATCATTAATGTATATGAGAAACAACAGAGGCCCTAACACGCTTCCCTGGGGAACTCCAGACCCCACTTAAGTAAGTGATGATCGCTCATCGTCGAGAACTACACACTGTGTTCTGCTATTAGCTTTTTTAAAGTCTAATAGAACCAAATCAGCCTGGGATTGCTCATCTATAACACGGCTCAAGTCGTGAATTAAAAGAGCAAGTTGTGTTTCACAGCATCGGCCTTTTCTGAATCCATGTTGATTTGGATTTAAAAGCTCACCATCATCCAAGAACCGCATGACATTTGAATAGATGATATGTTCTAAAATCCTGTAAAATATTGAAGTTAACAAGATCGGCCTATAATTCTGAGGATCATTAACATTCACATTTTTAAACACTGGAGTTGTGATGGCGGTCTTCCATTCGGCTGGTATTTTTCCTTGATCCAAAGAGACGGTATACAGTTTCACCAAATATAGTGCAATTTCCTTTGCGTATCTTGAGTAGAATCTTGTAGGAAAACTGTCTGGTCCGGGAGCCTTATTGGTTTTTACATTCATAAGCAGTTTAGTAATTCAACATCAAGAGTGAGATCATTCATAATTTTATCGGTACGATTGCTAAATATCGGTATCTCCTCTGAGTTTTCTATCGTAAAAGCCTTTTTAAATATATCATTCAAAATTTCTGCTTTCTCTATGCTTGTTTCTGATAATTCACCATTTTCTTTAATCAGTGACGGCATAACCTTATGAGAGCCTCTTATTACTTTGATATACGACCAGGACTTTTTTGGATTAGTAATCAGATCTTTGGATAAATTCCTGGCTTGGAATAATATAAATAACAAAGCCATGGCTGAGGGTTTCTTTTAATGGGTTTGTGGGATGATGAATGTAGGAAGAGAGAGAGCTTAAGTGATCAACTATAAACTACGTGGCTTAGTGTAAGGGGGGGGGGGGGAAGGAGGAGGGATTGGCTGCCGAGCTATACTTCACTATATCGAAAAAAAGGAGGGGCTTTCTGAGCCAGGCCACATTGCTTTTCATTGATATCATTTTCACAATTAAAATAAGGTATAGAACACACAACAGCATGTGAATATTTATTTGCTTTATTTGAATATTTTTGTATGTAATTTACAATAATCTCACAAGAGAAAACAGTACAAAATGCCTTGTGGAATCAAAAAGAAAAGAAGGCGGGTCGGGGGGGGGGGGGGGAGGGGGGGGAATGGAGAGGAGAGGGTCAGAATGGAGGGGGGGTAGAGGCAAAAGCAGGGGTGTTCACAGGACTCAATCTGGAGCTACATGGTGTATGGACGCTCCCAAAGGAGGGGATAAACGTATGGAGAGGAGGAAAAAAGATTACCTGGACGAGGGATACATTAACACATCTTCAGTCTATGTCACAATAAAACAGGTATCGTGCTGTACCATCAGACTGATCTATCTGTCTGCATGTATTTATATTGCGATGTATATAGATGGCTCTGCAGAGAGAGTGGTGGCTGATGGGACAGTGATGGCTGAAGTCGAGGGGTGGCCGACGGACGATCGTGGTGCGAGGGGAACTAGTGCCGAACTAGTGTGGCCGACTCGTGGTAAAGCGGAGTGACTGATTACTGTCCTGGTCCAGGTGCTATGCATAACGCTGTATTAAGCAGTGTGACAATTAATGATGAATTTGTGCAGCACTTGGACGATTCAAAGTGTGTGTGTGTGTGTGTGAAGAACATTTCTTCTAAACAGTTGGCACCAAACACAGTGTACTTTGTGTATATAGGTACCTAGATTCTTAATCAAATGTGGAAAATAAATATTGTATTCATTTGGAGTCTGACTGCACTTTTGTCAACACCAGTGTAACATTATCCTCTCCCCTACCCAAGCTCCATGAACCTTTGACAGGCCTAGTGAGGCAATACTAAATAAGGAGGCTGTGCAAGAAGTTGTAAATGTTTAAGGATGATTAATTTCATGCAAAATTAAACTAAAAATATATAAGTTAAGGCTCTTAAAAGACCTGTTGAACCAAAAAATGTCAACTTACCAATACCGACACCGAATGTGGAAACCAGCTTCTTCACGAAGTTCACAGTGTATGGTGTGACGGTGGCTGCTCGCACGCTCTCCCTGTTCTCGAACGCCGTCGCCAGACACTTAGCCAGACACAGGCGCAGCTGCCTGAGGAGCTGCTCGTACCAGCTCTCCCTAAACCACACCGTCTGGAAAATTATAAAACAACTGTTACTAAAAACAAAACTAACACTAACTCGGGTTTCACCAGTGTCAACAATTGGATAGTGGTGGCAATGGAACTGAGTCAGGATAGGGAGAACAACCCATCACTTAGCACAGAGGAAGACAAGAGTGCTAGACAAACATTTGGGGGTGGGGGTGAGGGAAAGTTGTCTGCACGTCCAGGACTACCACACGAATCAACCAAAGATGAAACAAGAGGGCAGTGGCAGGGGACAAAGAAGACTACTGATAATTATCAGCTAGACTAATCTCTGTGATGATCAGTCCAGGTAAAATAATTCATGGAACAATAAATGGCATAAACAGCAATACTGTGTAAGGAGGTTCCACGCCATTTATAGGCCTGTGAAGTATTTTAATTCAACTGATCAGAGATTATTCTGTCCCAGAATTATTATTGGTCAACTTTCTTCCCCCACCACCAGTGCAATCCCACTCTTCCCTCTTCTTTCATTTTTAGGTCATTCATATTGTGAATTGTTCATCTGTAGTAAGTGATGGGTTAAGCTCCCTATGCTCCCTCGATTACAGTAATCAGTATAATGAGACACTGGTATGTTCTAACAGTATGTCAAAATGATTTTATCTTTCCTTTCGGTGTTTAATATCACCTCATTGCATCTTTTCCTACTTCACTGTGTTTAAAGTATTGGTTGATATTTTAAGCTGAAAATTTTTTTCGTGTCAGTGAAACACTATTTAGTTAATCTGCAATAAATTGTTAATGAATTTTCTAGTGGATTTTAAAAAAAATACTAGAAGTTAAAAATGGATAAACAACCAACAGCGTCAAACAAAACATCCATCCAAAGATTTGTTGAAAACTGGGGAAAGGCATTGAAGGGTGTTGATGCAGTTCTGTCAACAAAAAAGGCTGACAGTTGTTTTCTGTGATTCTCTCAGTAAAATTTTAGCTGACTGTTGAAAGTAGACAGAGGCTACCATCACACCATTCTTACTGCAGTTCCAAAGGTTAAGGAAAAGAAAAGTTATTTTGTGTACAAGCTCACAGTTCCTCAGTTGTGACAGTGACACTAGTGTAATGAAACTAAGGAAACAGTAGCGGCTTTAGGCAATATAAATGACAAGGAAATGGAAAATGACTCATCACTCACCAAAGTTGAAGGCAGCGACGGGAGAACAACATATATCACGAATACACGAATACACAACATTTCAGTTTTACACCTTATTCATGCTATAGGGAACGAGTCGTCTGGTTCAGGAGGTAGACACACGATATCCATCTGGCCTCAACCACCGATAATATTCCATTTTTTGACCCATCACTCTTTATTCTTAGTATTTTCATTATTATCATTTAACTAGTTACAAATTTCTTCAAAATTTATTTTTTTATTTTTCGCTTTAACATTCTGTATCCTTTTGTTATATTATTAATTCTATCACTACCTGCAATATATCACACCAGACGGCTGTCTCCGTTTACACAAATAAGGCTCTACGCTGAAATATTGCGCTTTTATTGTGTTTGTTGTTTTGTGTTCGTCGTTCCCATCTGCCTTAATCTGTGGTAAGTGTTGGGTCATATTTCCCTATCCTTCCTTAGTCTTATTGCCTTAAATCATTTTCTGCTCATTGTTATTTTATATATATATATATATATATATATCTTCTAAATTTTCTGAACAATCTAAATACCTTTAATAACTCGCTGAATTTCCCATGGACCTACTCCCACACCCAGGCCTCATTCTTGGATGTGGACCTGTCCCTTTCCAATGGCCTCCTCAGCTCCTCCGTCCACTACAAACCCACCAATTCACAGCAGTACCTCCATTTCGACAGCTGCCATCTGTTTCGTACCAAACATTACCTCCCCTACAGTCTCGGCATTCGAGGCAGTCGGACATGCTCCAATCAAAAATCCCTTATGGAATATTCAAACAACATTTCAAAAGCATTGGTATCCCGCAATTATCCCTCAGGTTTGATTCACAAGCAACTTTCTTGAGCCAAAATGCAACCTGCTCAACCTATTGACTGCTCCGAACTCCCTGAAGCCAACCATAGTCCAGTCGTGGTTACACAATAGTTCTCTGGCCTTGACTCCATCAATAAAATCCTCTGGCAGGGCTATGATTTCCTAATAACCTGCCCTGAAATGAGATCCATTCTTCCTAAAATCCTCCCTGCCCCTCCTAGAACTTGTTTCAGCAGACCTCCTAACCTCAGCGAACTCCTAGTCCACAAACACAGTCTTCCTCGTCCCATCAGACAGCCCCAAGGATCCTTCCCATGTAATAGACTCCGCTATAAGATGTGCGACATTCACCATGCCTCCACCACTTTCACCAACCCTATCACTGGCGAGAACTTCCCTATCATAGGATACGCCACCTGTGCAACCTCCCACGTAATATACCAACTAACCTGCAAACACTGCCTGGCTTCCTACATAGGTGTGACTACCAATCCTTTAGCCATTAGAATGAATTTTCACTAGGAATCCAAATCTTCCAGTAGCCATTGATGCCATCTCCCACGACACCAATAACTTCAATTCTCATTTCACGGTCCATGCTATCCGAGTTCTCCCAAACAACAGCAGCTCCTCTGAACTGAGAAGGTGGGAATTTGCCTACCGATACAAACTAGGCACAAGGCAACCACCTGGTCTCAATTTGAGATAATACCCAGTCAGTACTTTTCCTTCCCTCTATCCGCTCCTTGCCTCTAAGCCATATATATTAAACCATCACATACCAGAGGTGATGTTTATCTGCACAGATTCTTTTTTTTTTATTATTTTTTTATTATTTTATTCTGTTGACTTATTTACTTTTGCTTTCTCAAATTTATGTTATGAACATTTTAATGTTTTATTCTGCACTTTTTGCATTGCTCATGTACTAGTTCCAATTCACTGTCCCCCTCTCCCTGTCCTCTGTTTGAATTTGCCCCCACCATGTTCCTCAATAATGTTCAATCTATGAGACCGTATCCTGCACCACCCTCCCTCCGCGATGTTCTCCTGTTCACGAAGAACCAACTCCCGAAAATTCATTGCTTTTCCTGCATTTTGTGCTTATTTATGTCTTCAATCCATGATACCACCATCTAAGGTAAGTGGTGGTTCATACACCTTAGTCTCTCCCGCCATATTGATGATGCACTCAGTCCTGTGTTAGACTTCGGTGTGTGCACACCTCCCGAATCACGTGACTCGTGCCCTACAACATGGACAGGGTACAAAACTGAAATATTGTGTATCTTAGTGATAATCATATACGTTTTTCTCTGGTCGCAGCCTTCAAATTTGGTGAGTGATGGGTCATTTTCACTTTCCTTGTCATTTGTACTGACTTTACTGTAAATAAGAAAAGCTATGAATAACTAAGTTGAATTGTAATAAAATGTATTTCTTTTTAACAGCTTCAGCAACAAGTTTGGTCTTGAAAATACTATACATACACACACACACACACACACCTGGTCGACGATGCCTTCTAGTGACGACAGGACGGTGGGGTGCACGAGGCGCAGCGTGTGCATGACGCGCGAGCAGCGCCACATCGGCGGCGTCGCCCTGATCGCCCCCGTGTCTGGCGGCGCGGGCTGGCTGCCAGCTGTGACAGACAAACATCACACACACACACTAAACACGAAACAATACTTCAAATACTGAATTGGATTATGACGGGGAACACGCTCGGGGGGAAATTTCCAAGTCATCTATTTACTGCTCAGTGAGTATTATTTTTATTATTATCTAATATGCTATTGGTGTAAAATTCCCCCACGCATCTAGTTTAGCCATTTAAAAATTTGAATTATAAATTTCTTCAGCATTTATAGTAAATTATTCATCAAACCCATCATTATTTTTTTGAATCCTTGACACCCTTATCCACAAAAGAAAATTTTCCCAACCACTTGTGCATAAAATCGAGTGCCAGCTTGTGGTTATCATTGTTTTTCACATCCATGCATTATTCTTAATTCTTTGACCAATATCCCTCCAAGCCCCATCACCAAAATATGCCCTGTACTATCCCAGCACTCTCTTTACCCTCCAATGACTCCGAATCCAGCTCCTTTATCATATCAGTTACTGACTGGGTCCTGCAGTGTTTAAAATTTACTATTAGTTTATTATTACTTCGAGATTCACTGAAAGTGGGTGGTGGAGGGTGCATTACAGCAAACCCAATGTGTGTCCGTTTGTGCACAGGAAGGGATATATGGGGTTTGGCGGGAGGCAATGTTAGCTTTACAGCAGTTTGTTATATTCTATCTATATTTTTCTAAAACAACATTCTTTAACATTTCTCTATATTGATCATACGAGGAAAAAGGAAATGGATTTTACACAATACAAAAAACAAACAATAGGAAAAATGGCTCAACACTCACCAAAGTTGAAGGCAGCAACGAGTGAAAAACATATATAATGAACAAAAATATATGCAATATACAACGGAAACACTCTATATGTTTCTATTCATGATGTATGTTTTCACTCCTCACAGCATTCAACCTTGGTGAGTGTTGAGTCATTTTCCTGATCGTTTATTTCCTATAAATTCATCAGAATTCCATTCAGAATAGAACCATAGATAAAAGAATATAAAACAACTCACATCATATAAAATTCTGTCAGTCTAATTTATGCCAATTGCTGCTAGAACACACAAATTATGAAAATAAAACATGCTGGATAGCAAACTGAAGCAGAAATAAGGATAAATAGAGAAACCCCACTTAAAAAAAACTGAGAGATGAACAATATCGGCACTGTTCCATCCTGTCGACACCGTGTTGTTCTGCTGGTGAAGGGTTTATACCAGAAAGTTTCAACATGTTGAGTAATTGTGTGTTTATTTTGAGTGTGTGCCATCATCTTTGGTAAGTGGTAAGTGCCTCATTTATAGTATGTCATTCATAACATCAACATAAGCCATGATAGATTAGTTGTTTATGAGATCAATCAACAATAAACTGGTTCTGTGTATTTGGGATGTCTGATTTGTTTTACCTGTACTAGGGTCACCCACAGTTGCCTTTACTCCATCACAAGCAGCAACCTGGAAATTTAAAGGAAAAAAATTACCAACATTATCTAATCAGAAAGCAAGATGGTAGTTACCCTAACTACTAGGGGGACGGAAGTGCAGTGGCTGAAATAAAAACACTAAACAGTTGTTGTGAATATTACTTCTGTTCATCAGTGCACTGTACTATTAACTCACTATACCCATTAACGATCCAAAACAGGCCTCGAATTAGCAAAATAAACTGGTCCTGTACGAAACTACACAGCAGTGGCCAGCAGAATCACAAGCGACACTGAATGACCTTCGGAGGGCTATTTTCATGATGCTGGGGCTGTGATAGCATATAATTATTTTACCATGTTCTGATCTTAAGGAACATTAGTACAAATTTTATAGTAGATTAGGTTCTTAAATTACTGATTACCTAATCCATTCCTATTTACAGATAAAATTCTCTAGCCGAGTGAGTCGATTTATGAAACACTACGTTTCGGCAGTAGTAGGCTATGCCAATATAGTGTAGTGCAGGGGTGTCCAACCTGCGGTCCACGGGCCACATGCAGCCCACCAAGAATATTTTTTCCATCCCGCGAGATTCATCACACTTTTACAAAATATGTTTATTTTATAATGGCTAAAGTAGTGAAAACCAATGTATTTAAAAATACGAAAACATGTCCATATATTTATTTTTAGTGTTATATATTTCTTTAAAATGTGCATTTAGTATCATTATTATTATATCATCTATGTTTACATGTAAGAATAATAGTAAACACAATAATAACTCATTATGTTTCAATTTTTCACTCCAAAAAATGTCTGTAGTGGGTTTAACTCTAATATGGGGGTATAGAATACGTGACCTGTGGAGTGGCCTGCAAGGTCATTTGGGTTGGATACCCCTGGTGTAGTGACTGCTGCTGCTTATATACCGTGCAGGTCAGAATTTATTCTGATAGGCCAGAGAATGACATAGTGCGGACTACATATGGTAGACAAGCCACAGGGGAGCATTCACAAACTATGTGGCTCGTCTGGGATGGGAGGGGAGAAGGCTGAACTGGATATATGTGGGGGGGGGGGGGGTTGTGAACGAAGCCACATAGCTTCCTATCACATTATTTGTGACGGTTAAAATAGGGTACAGAACACCCAGCAGTGTTTGGATATTTATTTCTGTAATTTAACTAACTGCATATGTAAATTACAACAGTCTGACGAGAAGTGACAGTACAAAATGTCTTCTGGAATCAATGACGAAGAAAGCTACATGATGCAGGGCAAGGTTGGGGGGGGGGGGGGGCTATAGGCAAAAGCCACATCAGACTACGTGAGGGAGGGGCAGGGGAGGGTTTCACAGCAGGTCAACATGGAGCTACATAGTTTATGCACGATCCCCAGGCAACAGCCGCTTCACGACATTGGCGTAGACTACGACTGAAGAAACGTCGCGTTTCACAAATGCAGCATTTCTCAACATGGACAAATTTAATGCTTCGGGCCACTAACTTATGCACGTCTAATTTTTTTCGTCATCAGTCTTTTGACTGGTTTGATGCAATCCTCCATCCCTTCCTATCTTGTGCTAACCTCTTCATCTCTACATACCGCTTACAACCCACGTCCTCAATTATCTGCTTCATATATTCTAATCTCTGTCTTCCTCTACAGTTCTTACCTTCGACTGTTCCCTCCACTAACAAATTAACTAATCCTGCATGTCTCAAAATATGACCTACCAGCCTGTCTCTTCTTTCCGTAAGCTTCTTCCACAAACTTCTTTGCCCATGCATTATTTCCAAAACTCATTCATTTCTTACTTTGTCTGTCCACTTAATTTTTAGCATTCTTCTGTAGCGCCACATTTCAATTGCTTCAATTTTCCTTCTTTCTGGTATTCCTAAAGCCCATGTTTCGCTACCATAAAGTGCCACACATAGAGTTTAAAAAAGTTCTTTCTAATTCCTAGATCAATATTTGAAAAAGGTTTATCTTTTTCATGAAGGTTGTTTTTGCTAGTGCTATTATGTTTTTAACATCATTCCTGCTTCGGCCATTGGTTGTAATTTTGCTTCCCAAGTAACTTATTTTCTCCAATTGCATTCGATCCTATTTTTATATTTAATCTATTAGTATTGGTATCATTTCTGCTACGTATGTGTAAATTATTAACACCTGCGACACATTATACCGTATCATTATAACGCATTAAATCTAAAAACATGTTTTGAATTCTAATGGAAACACAATTAAGAAACTGGAAGTGAACTATTAGCAGTGAATTAAATATTGACCAGACTCTTAATGCTTAGTAACAAAATGAATAACAGTCTCACTATGGGCTGGATGCTACAATATACCACCAATGTACACGCACAAAATTAAAGAAACAAAACCTAATTTTTTTTATTTTGATTTCCTGATTTTTACATAGCCTACTACCTTGCTACTTAAACTAGTCCCTTAGTTTCTATAGTTTTTATTTCTAAATAATTTTCTTTTCTGTTAGTATTTTTTTTAAACAGATCTGGATAATTATTCTAAAGGATTTAATGGATATAAAGTATTCTACTAATTAGTGTGCTAATTATTCTACTAATTCTACCATCTACACTAATTCACACCAAAATTAGCAGCTGTCTACGTATTTTCGTTCTTCTAATCCAGTGTTTCCAACGTGGGGCCCACGCCCCACAGGGGGGCAATTTGTTTTTTTTTAGGGGGGCAATTTAGAAATTGACTTGATACGACTTTACCGCTTTCTCTTTGGGTTATTTAAACGCAATGCCAGATATGGTTACAAAATATAGCAAAAAAGCAAATTCTTAAAAGTAACACACTAAATTGCCATAATAAATGTTTATTATAAATCTTTTGAATTTGAATTTAGTATTTCATTATATGTTTTTTAATTTTACTTACTGTGTTTTATGATAATATTAAAGTGTTTTCTTTCATAAACCATCCTATCAGTTTCTTTATTAACAAATAATTTTTTTATTAAAAATTATGTATGGGGGCAAAAAAATGTTGAAAGTGGGACATGACCCAAAAAAAGTTGGGAAACACTGTTCTAATCGTAAAAATTAAAAGAAAAGCGTGCAAGGGAGCAGTCCTCCATACATACCCGTCTGTTCGCAGCTGTTGTTTCGGCTCTTTTATTCCTTTCTCTCTGCTCTATTTTCAGAGTTAGATACAGGGTTCGTAATGGGAAGTACACAGCCTGCGGGAACACACGGCCAATCTGCAGGGAAAAAGATATGTGACAGATAATCATTACCAATTAAACACTCAAATTACACCATATAGGGAAGAGGATAATCTGTAAATGGTTCTATTATTATTGGATAGTTTTTAGCAAAGAACATAATAAAATGTGATGGGACAGAATTGTCAGTTATAAGTGATAAATTGAAAATAAGATAGGATAGGGAAAATAAACAGTTACCCGTCACTTACCACAGATGAAGGCAGGAGGGCGAAACACGTAAAAACACAAAAACAAAAGAATTACACAATATTTCGACTTTTCAGTCTTACTCGTGTAGGAGGCGAGACATATGGCAGGGGGAAAGATGTGGTCACATCCGAGCCCGCCACATGAATGAAGCACAGGCGGAAAAAACGCGTGGTAGTGGAAGAATTGCCGGGAGGGGGGGGGGGGGGGGGGGGGGGGAATAGGCCTGACCAGCGATAAAAGTGACACAAATAAATATAATGTCTGTGTAGCTTAGTTAAAAAAGTTATAATTGAAAATATATACAAAAAATTAAAAAAATAAATAAATAAAGAAAGAAAAAAAAAATTATATAGAATATTAAAAAAAAAAAAAAATAATATAAAAATAACCGACTGTAAAATGAAATGAGAGATGGCAAGTGACAGGTTTAACGTAGGTTTAGGCCAGGGGTGTGTCTGGTGTCAAGGATATGTTGATAGGCTAGTTCCCATCTGCGGAGTTCTGAAGGGGTGGTGGTATTTGGAAAAACTCTAATAGCTCTGACTGTGAAACAGGTGTTGAGGTTGTTTGAATTATGGAAGTTCGCATGAATTGCCACGGGATGGTCTGGGTTGGAAGTATAAACTGTTTGCCTGTGGCCATTCATTCTGTAGGAAAGTTGTTGAGTGGTGAGACCAATGTAAGAGGCAGTGCAGTGGATGCAGGTGAGTTGGTAAATAAGGTGAGTGGTAGCACATGTGGCATGTCCAATTATTGGGAAAGATTCGCCTGTGACAGGATTAGAGTAAGTAGTGGTGGCAGGGTGCATGCTGCAAGTTTTACAGCGGGGTCTGTTACACGGGAAAGATCCCTGTGGAGGTCTAGGGGAGTCGGCAGGTAAATACTTGTGGACCAAGATGTTGTACAGATTGGGCGGTCTGCTGAAGCAAGTGCGGGGAGCAGTGGGTAGGATTTTGGGAAGGAGGAGACGCATTTCAGGGAAGGAACGTAAGAAATCATGCCCACGGCGGAGTATCTGGTTGACAGATTCCAGGCCAGGAAAGAACTGGGTGACAAGTGTTGGACCACGGTCAGCTTTAGGAGGTGCAGAACGAGGATTGTGGGTGATGGCACGGGAAATTTGTTTTTCCACCAGATCATGGGGGTATTGGCGGGAAACAAGGGCTTGGGATAGTTTTTGGGAGTAACTGGAGATTGATTCATGATCCGAACAGATGCGTCTGCCACGGATTGCAAGGCTGTATGGGAGGGAACGTTTAATGTGGAAGGGGTGACAACTGTCAAAGTGTAGGTATTGTTGTAAATTGGTCGGTTTAATGTGTACTGAGGTATGGAGGGTCCCCTGTCGTAGGGTGATATCTACGTCAAGGAAGGTGATACAGGTGTGGGAATATGACCATGTGAAATTGATGGAGTGATTATCATTTAGTGAGTTGAGGAAGTCTAGGAGGTGGTCCTCCCCGTGGGTCCAGATCATAAATATATCATCTATGTATCTGAACCACACGAGGGGACTGAGGGGGGAATTCTTCAGAAAAATATTTTCCAGACGGCCCAGGAAAAGGTTAGCATAGGACGGGGCCATGCGGGTACCCATGGCAGTGCCGCGTATCTGGTGGTAAATCTGGGAGTTGAAGGAGAAATAGTTTTAACATGGTCATATTCCCACACCTGTATCACCTTCCTTGACGTAGATATCACCCTACGACAGGGGACCCTCCATACCTCAGTACACATTAAACCGACCAATTTACAACAATACCTACACTTTGACAGTTGTCACCCCTTCCACATTAAACGTTCCCTCCCATACAGCCTTGCAATCCGTGGCAGACGCATCTGTTCGGATCATGAATCAATCTCCAGTTACTCCCAAAAACTATCCCAAGCCCTTGTTTCCCGCCAATACCCCCATGATCTGGTGGAAAAACAAATTTCCCGTGCCATCACCCACAATCCTCGTTCTGCACCTCCTAAAGCTGACCGTGGTCCAACACTTGTCACCCAGTTCTTTCCTGGCCTGGAATCTGTCAACCAGATACTCCGCCGTGGGCATGATTTCTTACGTTCCTTCCCTGAAATGCGTCTCCTCCTTCCCAAAATCCTACCCACTGCTCCCCGCACTTGCTTCAGCAGACCGCCCAATCTGTACAACATCTTGGTCCACAAGTATTTACCTGCAGACTCCCCTAGACCTCCACAGGGATCTTTCCCGTGTAACAGACCCCGCTGTAAAACTTGCAGCATGCACCCTGCCACCACTACTTACTCTAATCCTGTCACAGGCGAATCTTTCCCAATAATTGGACATGCCACATGTGCTACCACTCACCTTATTTACCAACTCACCTGCATCCACTGCACTGCCTCTTACATTGGTCTCACCACTCAACAACTTTCCTACAGAATGAATGGCCACAGGCAAACAGTTTATACTTCCAACCCAGACCATCCCGTGGCAATTCATGCGAACTTCCATAATTCAAACAACCTCAACACCTGTTTCACAGTCAGAGCTATTAGAGTTTTTCCAAATACCACCACCCCTTCAGAACTCCGCAGATGGGAACTAGCCTATCAACATATCCTTGACACCAGACACACCCCTGGCCTAAACCTACGTTAAACCTGTCACTTGCCATCTCTCATTTCATTTTACAGTCGGTTATTTTTATATTATTATTTTTTTTTTAATATTCTATATAATTTTTTTTTTTCCTTCTTTATTTATTTATTTTTTTTAATTTTTTGTATATATTTTCAATTATAACTTTTTTAACTAAGCTACACAGACATTATATTTATTTGTGTCACTTTTATCGCTGGTCAGGCCTATTCCCCCCCCCCCCCCCCCCTCCCGGCAATTCTTCCACTACCACGCGTTTTTTCCGCCTGTGCTTCATTCATGTGGCGGGCTCGGATGTGACCACATCTTTCCCCCTGCCATATGTCTCGCCTCCTACACGAGTAAGACTGAAAAGTCGAAATATTGTGTAATTCTTTTGTTTTTGTGTTTTTACGTGTTTCGCCCTCCTGCCTTCATCTGTGGTAAGTGACGGGTAACTGTTTATTTTCCCTATCCTATCTTATTTTCAGTGCCTCGCGGCAGTTTCTTTGTTTCCTTTATCCAATAAGTGAATAAATTATTTTTTATTGACTGAAATATCATGTTAAGATGCCACACGAGTCTACAAGTCCATCAATACTTTTGGGTTAATGTTGATGGGAGTGAATATAAATTCTTACTATTTACAAACACTATTGTTTGCTGATGATCAAGTTATTCTAGCATCGAGTTAATTTGATTCAGAACACACGATGAGGAACACATGATGAGGAAGCTACTTCAAGCATATAAAGGTGCTGCACTGACGGTTGTTTTGCAAAACGAAGCATACAACAGTTGGAGAGCAAAAAGATATAATTAAAATGGAGAAACTATCGAATCCCTCTCTGCAGTTATCTAGTAAGAAGGAAGCAGTGAAAAGAGATATTTTGCAAGAAGCTTGCAAACAAAGCAAGGTGAATCGACTAAAGAGAACTATATCTCACAATTAAAGTATATTGGTAACCACAGTTGAAGGCCACAACGAGTGAAAAACATACTTGACAAACAAACCATATACAATATTTCGGTTTTCACCTTATTTATGTTTTACAAAACAGGCCACATGCCAAAACTTGGTAAACTCCTTCCATTGTGTAAAACATGATTAAGGTGGACAACTGAAGTATTGTATTTGTTTTTTGTTTGTCATATATGTTTTTCACTTGTCACAGCCTTCAACTTTGGTCAGTGATAGGTCATTTTCCCTATCATTTGTTATTTATATTGCCTATTAGCGATTCCCTTTCTCATAGTATCATGAAAGGATAATAGGCGACAGAGCAAAAATACGGACAAAACAGTTTACCGAGATAAGCAATATGCAAATTAAGTTCATGAGAAGGAAGTGTCGAGTTTTGATAGAGCAAAGTAATCGAGATGTGAAATGAAGAATGCTAACAGGAAATGTTTGAAGCACAGGATATGAGGAATACTGCCTCAGTGAACTTGCTTGTATGTTGAAGCAATTGTTGCCATATTGGAAAATAAACTTAAGCAGTTGCAAGTTTGTTTACCGTTTTCAAAACATGATGCATCTATATGGTGCAAAATAACGGTTGTCCACTTCTGTCCCACTGTTAAATGGAGCTGAGTCCACTACAACATTTTATGCATCTGGTTGTCGTATGCCATTTTAAAAGTCGCAAAAAAGTTGTTAATTATACATTATCCAGTGTGGGGTATAGGAATCTTATGAGCTAGGGTAACAACTTGTAATGATACTGTAGTATCGCTGAACTATCAATATTGACGCGACTAGAATACGGTCGCTGAAAGAGACAAGATGGCGCTAGTCAAAACGTAGATTAAGTAGCGCTCAGACAATATACGTGTGCTTGTGAGGTATTGTGAGGAAGCGAAGTCAAATACGTGCCCAACCAGTAGGGAGAGTACTTTTAAATGACTATGCCACAACTGTAAATGTGTGGGGAGTGTATAAACGGTTGACGAGTGTAACCAAAATACTGAGTGAGTCTACAGTGCTCGTGCTCAACCAGCGCTTCCCAGTTCTGAACTGTGTGTTTTTAGTGAAGAAGTTCAGTCAATTAACCTCATACTAACTGTGGGTTTACTTTAGCAAACGGTGTACAAAACCATCAACTTCAATATTAATAAAAGTGTGTACTTCAAATGTTAATGTTACTACTTGCTATTGTGGTTTTGTGATGCTCAGCTAGGTTTTTTTTTGCTAATGGCTTTATGCCTCATTGCGTTGAGGTCATTATGGGTGGGAAATGACTGGAGGCAAGGAATGGAAAGGAATCTGGCCATGGCTTTTCGAAGAACCATCCCAGCATTTGCCTGGAGTAATTTGGGGAAATGATAGAAAAACCAAATCTGTGTCCTGAATGCGAGGCCAGAGTGTTAACCACTCCCCCCCACACTCGGTGCTCTGCTAGTAACCTTTCCAGTGAACCAAGTTAGTGGGACGTACTTTCTGTACGGTATTACGAATTATTTACGTATTTTATGGCCCGTGTACAGTGACAAAAAGAAGAACTAAAGATTCGTGTAATATTAGTGTTTTGCTGAAGACTGGAAACAAATTGACCACCAATCAATACATGATATCTATACTAATATTATAAATGTGAAAGTAATACTATTTGTCTGTTTGTTACGTTTCTTGGGCTAAACGGTTAATCCAATTGTGATGAACTTTGGCAAGGAGATATTATTTGACATTTGGATGGACATGAGATACTATTTTCTGTATAGATAAGAACGTATTGTCATTAAATTAAGAAAAAAATCTAAGCTGTGAAAGACAAATTCATAATATGTATACGTCCCCATAAGGCGTAACGACAGGCGCAGTGGCACGGTGCTTGCTTCATAAGAAAACTCCCGTGTGGCTTCGGGTTCAAACCCCACTGCGAGCAAAAATTTTGGGAATTGTTTTTCATACTTTGAGCCAAGCCTAGGATTTTGTGGTAAGGATACCGTGTTCTGGAAAATTGTAGGCGGTAGAATAGTGCCCGAAGCGTTTACTTTATTCACGCTATACTTGTTCCACAGGCAGTTTCTGTGTGATCTAAACTAATAATATTATATATGTGAAAGTAAGTCTCTGTCTTTTTTTTATGTTTTGACAACTATATGTGTATACTGATGACAAGGAAATACTTTGTATCTTTAAGAAGGAAATAGGATACTTTTTTTCCGATATCAATAAAAGTTTTAGTCATGAGACAGGTTCGACGGTAGACTGGTATATCGATGGCATTCTCGACATATTATGCCGACTCAGTGTCGTTTGGGATATATCTTAGGTGACTTTCCGCTTCGTATATCAGATTCTAACAATCAAATTGTAAGTCCACGTGTACGAAGTCACAGGTAACAGCTAGTATTGAATAAAGCCATTACAAACTGTGGATTGCCCCCCCTTCAAACATGTTGCCACTCCACTATCGGCACCCCTTGTATCGCCACCAGTGGTACAGAGCTGAAGAAAGCTCGCCGCAATGTAAATTGCTGCCCTTCACCTGGGGTAGGCGCCCCAGTTTGCCTCTCGACCCTACCCATGGATCTGTCACCGATATTTACAGAGTAATGATTGCAAATGTAATTTAACTGATATGAGCTTCACTTCTGTCATTTTAGTTTTATTATACTATAATGATGAAATAAGTTTGTGGACCTAGTATAAATACTATTTCTCAAAGCATCACCTTATTTGAATGAACTTGTTCAGGTAATACAAGGCGTTAAGTCATCGTATTCACAAATACAGTTCTGTATCTTTCAAATAAACTTACCTCATAACCCTGAAGGTTGGTTGGATCCTCATGAACGAGGCATGCTAAGCCATTTTGACAGAGGTAGGACAGCAAGATCCTTTCCTCTGGAATGTGAAATCCAAACAATGGAATGACCTGGTATAGTTCGTATGATCAAATACAAGACTTGAAATGTAAATATCTTGGCATTATATTTGATAACAAGCTTAACTGAGCAGGACACATTGGACAGATGGTAGGAAAAGGTTTCAAAATTCTGCACTTGTTGAAGAGAGGGATGAGGGGATGCACGAGAGAAGTAAAGGAATTGGGTTACAACACTTTGGTCAGACCATTGCTTGAATATGGTAGTGTAGTATGGGACCCACATTTTGAGTATCAAGTACAGGAGTTGAAGAAGGTGCAAAGAAGGGCTGCTAGATTTGTTTCTGGAAATTATCGCAGAATGCAATAAGTGACAGATATGATAAAGGAGCTGGAATGGGATTCATTGCAAGACAGGAGGAGGATGAGGAGGGCCATGGGAGTGTACAGGGCGTATACTGGCAATGAGGCATGGAAATATATTGGTATAAGAATGAAAAGTAGTGCATGGAAGGTGAAAAGATGACGATGACCACAAGCTGGCACTCGATTTCAGGCAGAAGGGTGTAGGAAGATTCTCTTTTTTGGGTAAGGGAGTCAGGGATTGCCAAAGGAAATGATGAATAATTTACCAAAAATGTTGAAAGAATTTAAAGTTAAAATTTGTAGAGGACAAATGCAGGTGGATGCAGGAAATGGGTATATAGGGAAATTACCATTGGAGCGTGCGCGCCATTGCAATTTTATTTAAATATTATTATAGCTGTTAAAATTTCTACCCCTACCCCCCTGGGATTTGGACCAAGGACCAGACCACGAATTTTTGAAAGCAATTGAGCTACCAGACCACTGGCACCTTTCAATTACCGTGTTACCATGACAGTAAAGCCACTGACGGCTGGTAGTACACGGTACCTGGGTGACGATGTTGAGCACCGTGCTGCCCTCACTGCGAGCGAGGCTCTCCATCAGCTGAGGCACCCAGGGCAGCCACGTGAGGGGAGGGACGCCCGCGGAGTACTTGTCGAGAGCCTCCGCCAGCGACAGTCGCGCGTCGTCGTACGTCAGGAGCCACAGGACCTGGCGACACGTAAACAGACAAACGTGTACACGAACAGTTTCTCTCGGCGCTGTTTATTTATGAATATTTCTCAGGAAACAAACCAAGTAATAGTAATGTTTAAATACAACAACAAAAAAAAAAAAATCAGCCAAAAAGTTGACATTAACATTTACTTTCCCCATTAACATTAAGGTCTCTCCTAATGCTTATATTTATCCCTTTCCTCCCTGATGGTACTTATAAGTACCATTGTATTTACCACCATATAATTAGACAATACCAGTGTCCACTGCATTGTTAACCCTGTTGATGTATTGTTGTATGATTAAGTCAGACAATGACAACATTTATTTTTAGATTCTGCGTGAAATTGCCGAGAAATTAATTTTCTAAGTTGGGGCTTGACAGCATACTGACCAAAGTAACAAGTGGCACATTACAATGAATTTTTAGATGAGAATTTACTTGGTAAGTGTCAATTTCTGTTATTAATTTTTTAGTTTGAACATTGAACCATATATTTTTTACCTATAAAATATGTTTTTCTAGTTTCTTTACTAAATAATCTAGAAAAACCAACGAGGACTTATAAGTACTGTCAGGGAGTTCTGGGTAGTTTTATACAGATTATTGGTCAGTAGATTTACCAAGTATATAATTGGTTTTATCACTGTTTTAGATATTTTCAAATGGATATTTTTATGAAATACGCTCTGATTGAAGCTATTCTCTTAGAAGTTTATAATTTATCAGCTCTTCTCTTAGAAGTTTATAATTTATCAAGGCAAAAATGAAGAAATGACTGTAATATTCTCAGATTACTCATTAGGTCAAAGAGTGGTCTTAGAATTGACTGAAAAAAATGAAGCGATGACGATGTTATCTAGTATTATCATTTTTTCATCAGTTCATTATTAAAAAACTGAAGCAACTTTTGTTTGTGGGAGAATCAGGCCCTACTACAAGCGACTTTCTAACAATCTGCTGATGGAAAACTAAAAAGAGGAGATTGTGACAGTGATTTTACAAACCTACTGGATGGAAGGATAAAAAGGTCATACATTTAGTATCAATTTTTCATGGCAGCGGTGAAACTCCACTACACTGGTTGGGGTCAACTTCAACAGATGGGCCCTCTCTCGGGTTGGATTGGTGCCCTGGTGGATCTTGGACCAGAGGGCCTTTCTGGCCGGTCATCGGGGGCCACCTCCGGCAATAGGTCCTGTAGCATTTTGCCCATCCTGCCACCCTGTTGTTACACCACTAGTTATATGCAAAGAAAAAGATGGATTGAAGTCGACAATTTCATGCTCAGGAGTCGTCAAGGACTACAATAACTTAATGTGTGGGGGTGATACTGCTGATCAGCTGATGACTTTGTTTAATGCTGACAGAAGATTACTGAAATCACGGTAAAGATTGTTTCTGGGAATTCTGGATGTTGTATTTGTCAATGCATATAACATAAATGGTCCGATATTTGAAAAAAGTCTGTAAAATTTTTTAGAAGAGCTTTTGCACAAGGTATGATGACTATGAAGGATATCGGTAAGAAGAAAAGGTCATCTATACATATTTCATCAAGTCCTCATCCATTCAAACAACAAAAGTCATACTATTCCACAATGAGAGATGTAAGATTGGGAAATAGAGGTATACACTGTCCCTAAATTGTAAAAATCAGATGAAGATGTAAAGTATGTAGAATGATGAAAATACAGTCAAAACAATTATTTTTTATATTTTTTAAATTTTTTTTTAAATTTTTTTTTTAATATCCTGAGGCAAACATTTTATACCAATATGAACATAATTGATTTCAATTGCTATTGCTGTACATCCTGTGATACACAAAGTCCCTGACGGTACTTATAAGTACCGGCTTAGTAATTGGCACTTTTTTTTTTTTTTGCTGTCGTCAGTCTTTAGACTAGTTTGATGCAATCCTCCATCCCTTCCTATCCTGTGCTAACCTCTTCATTTCTACATACCCCTTACAACCCACGTCCTCAATTATCTGCTTCATATATTCTAATCTCTGTCTTCCTCTACAGTTCTTACCTTCCACTGTTCCCTCCACTAACAAATTAACCAATCCAGCATGTCTCAAAATATGACCTACCAGCCTGTCTCTTCTTTCTGTAAGCTTCTTCCATAAACTTCTTTTCTCACCCATCATTTCGAAAACTCGTTCATTTCTTACTTTGTCTGTCCACCTAATTTTTAGCATTCTTCTGTAGCACCACATTTCAAATGCTTCAAGTTTCTTTCTTTCCGGTTTTCCTAAAGTCCATGTTTCACTACCGTAAAGTGCTGTGCTCCACACATACAGTTTTAAAAAGTTCTTTCTAATTCCTAGATCAATATTTGAAACTAAAAGGTTTCTCTTTTTCATGAAGGCTCTTTTTGCTAGTGCTATTCTGCTTTTAACATCATTCCTGCTTCGGCCATCGGTTGTAATTTTGCTTCCCAAGTAACAGAACTCACTTCTCCTATAGCATCCGATCCTATTTTTATATTTAATCTGCTACTATTGGTATCATTTCTGCTACATTTCATCACTTTTGTCTTACTTTGATTTATATTCAGTCCAAAATCTTCCTTCAGTATTTTCTTCATGCCATTCAATAACTTCTCAATATCCTCAGCCCTCTCTGCTAACAAGACAATGTCATCAGCAAATCGTAGCATACTGATTTTTTCTCCCTGAAAACTTATGCCGCATGGAAATTTTTCTTTGACTTTCTTCATTGCTTCTTCTACATACAAGTTGAATATTAACGGGGATAGACTACAACCTTGTCTCACATCCTTTTTAACCGATGCATGTCTCTCGTGATTCTCTACTTTTATTACAGCCACTTGATTCTTATATAGTTTATAGAGTATTCTTCTATCTTGATACTTTATACCTGACTTCTTTAAAATTGTGAACATCTTGTCCCACCTAACATTATCAAAAGCTTTTTCTAAATCAACAAATGCCATAAATGTATCTTTGTTTTTCTTGATCCGCCCTTCAAGTATTAATCTTAAAGACAGAATTGCTTCCCTTGTACCGCGATTTTTCCTAAACCCAAACTGATCTTCACCTACTATCTCTTCTACTACCCTTTCCATCCTTCTGTATATTATTCTCATCAGTAATTTTGAAGCATGTGATGTTAGACTAATGGTGCAATAATTCTCACATTTGTCGGTTTGTGCTTTCTTTGGAAGTGTGAAGATGATATTTTTATTAAAATCAGTTGGAATTTCTCCTATTTCATAACTTTTTGATATCAGCTTGAATAATCTTTCGATTCCTTCCTCTCCTAGAGATTTAAGAAGTTCTGCAGGGATCTCATCTATTCCAACTGCCTTATTTGCTTTCAAGTCATTGAGAGCTTTATTAAATTCTGTTCTCAAAACAGGATCTCCTAAGTCATCAATGTTGACATCGCCTTCCTTTTCCAATACGCTATTGTTCAAGTCGTCCCCATCATATAGTTTCTCAATGTATTCCTTCCATCGGTTAGCTCTATCTTCTGAGCTTAAAAGAGGTTTCCCATCGGCAGCTTTAATGTTCATACCTCTTTTCTTCATTTCTCCAAAATTCTGTTTGATCTTTCTATATGCAACATCTACTTTTCCTACGACCATTTCCTTTTCTACTTCTTCACACTTTTCTTGTAGCCATTTTTCTTTTGCTATTTTGCATTTCCTATTTATTTGATTTCTAAATTGCCTGTACTGCTCTCTTCCTGCTTCATCCTGAGCATTTTTGTACCTTCTCCTCTGATCCATCAGCTCCAAAATTTCTTCTGTGATCCAAGGTTTTCGGGCAGCTTGTTCCCTAAAGCCTAATGTTTCTTTGCCAGCTTTCATTATTTCGGTCTTTAATGCATTCCATTCGTCCTCGGTTGAGCTCCTTTTACAGTTACTTCTTAGCCCTTAGAGTTACGAAAAAAATATGTGTTTTTAATTTCAAGTACCTTTATACAAAAATATAATTGAAATTATAAATTTCCTATTATAAATTTTCAATAGCCGGTAGGAAAGGGTTAAAGAAGTTGGCAGAAAACTAATGAAGCAAAAATATTAGTGAAAACTCATGGGTCCTGTCAAAGAAGAAGGAAAATGCAGACTCAGGCGTAGTAAGGACCTATAACAACAACTGGAGAGCATTAAAACAACCATGAGGAAAAGGAGATTACTGTTCTATGGTCACACAGTTCAGATACTCCAAAATCTACAACACCGTCTCTTAGAGGGAAATGGACAAGGCTAGTCGGAAAAAATCTTGAGTTACTGGGAGTAGACGCCTATGACATTTACAACAGGGATAAATAAGGACAGAATGTTGACTGAAGTATCAGACTCTCTCCTGGCACTAACACCCAAAACATTGCGCCCTGGATCAAGGGTGAAATGCACCCAGGAGAGAAAAGATGCTAGGATGAATGAACATTGGGCCAAAATGAAAGCTCACCAGAGTTAAGAACCATGGGATCCGTAGAGGCCAAAATGGAAAAGAAGAAGAAAAGAAAAAACTTGTAAGCAATGTTACACAGAACAAAAAAATAAAATAAGGAAGGGACAGGGAAAATAACCCATTACTTACTACAGATGAATTGGATAGTGGTGTATTTGTATGCCACACAGCAATGACTTGTGCACTGTCTGTGACTGCTGGCATAACATCGATCCTCACAAAATTGTTTAAACCGTTTATATGACCGCAACCCACAGACTTGACACTGAGAATAAACACTAAAGAAGCATCAGGAAATATCAATACATAACTATGTACATTATCGCAGCGGCTATGCTGTGCAAGCTTCCGAAATGTCACCGGATGATTCAACTTTCACGTGGCTTGAAACCCGAGAAGTTTTCCTACATAAATACATATTTGGGCATTAGAAAAATATTTCTACAAATAAACCTCAACAATATTTTGATGCACTGTTTATGCCTAGTTGTTCTAATGGAATATAATTACCTGCAAAACTTTATGAATCTGATTTTAAACATTATGTTACAGAAATATTAGAAACAGTCTTGAAAATAATAATTGCCATGCCATAGATAGTTTTTTATCAGGAAAATTACATTTCATTGGATAATGAATATCGCAGTATACTTCAAGCAGGAATCAAAAGACCAAGAAGGTCTTTAAAATGCAAAGCTAGTGATAAATGGTATAATCCGTTTCTGTTGAATATTGTGAGATTTAATGTGGACATCGAGTTTATAACAAAAGAGAATTCATGTGCCCAGTATGTATTTTGTAGTGAAATGTAGCAGAAATGTTATAAATAATAGTAAATGAAATATAAAAACAGCACTGGATGCAATAGCAGAAGTAAGTGAATATATTACTTATTAACTAAAACTACAACTAGAGGCCAAAGCAGGAATGATGTTGAAAGCAGAATAGCACTATCAAAACAGCCTTAGTGAACTGTGCTGTGACTTTTCAATCATTTTCACTTGTTGATGGAGATAACCTGCAGAAAGTTCCTATAAACTGCACAAATGCAATAAAGATAGTATAGTTTGTCCATTTGATTGCGAAAGAAAAAAAAAAATGTAAAAAAAAACAAAACAGAAAAGGTATAAATGAAAAATACAGAAAAAAATACATAGAACTTTCTTGCATCTCGATGCACTGATATATGAATGACATTATTATTATTATTATTATTTAAATGTTGAAAGTTCAACACCCAGTAGTTTTGTCAATCTTCATATTCAAATTTATGGATTAGAGTTTTCTGTGGTTTCACCAAATAGCTCCAGGCCTTTGTTGCAATGGTCCCTTCGAAAGGGCACGGTCAAGTCCCTCTCCATTCCTCGCCCTTTGTTCTTTCCCAACTCTAACGACCTCAGCAAACGACAAGACGTAGAGTAAAAATATATACTACTGACTGCTCAATTCGCACAAACACCACAGAGGTATTGGTGAAAGTACCTTTGCGACGTGTTTGCGTGATTTGTGTTCGTTGTGCCGTCTGCAGGCGTGCAGGTAGCAGGTGACGGCAGCGTGACCCGTCGCGACCTGGCTGGGGTCGCGCACGAACACCTGCTCCAGGTAGTCGGCCCAGAGGGCCCAGCCCTTCAGGAGCGTACCGTGCAGCTGAACTGCCGCCGAGAACGACTTATTCGCTTCCTCAGACTGACCTTAAAATGAGACAGAATAAGCAGAGTGGTTAGTTCAATAAAAACAATTAAGAGATATTACACTGAGAGCTTCCATCAGCGCGGGTTACTGCCGATACGTTACAGCTGGCCGTTACACATTTCTAAGTAGCGAGTCACAATACAGAGAGTGAACATGTTCTAAGCTAATCATCAGTTCTCATTACTAAATTTCTAGGGATGCACAACAATAATTTAGTGTTTTATTAATTTAATTAAAATGGAGCTCATGTTCCAGTTGCAATTTCCTTACACACCATTTTTTCCATTTCTTGTACCCACCTACTTTTTCCCTCTACAAATTTTAATTTCAAACTCTTTTAGTGTGTTTTGATAAATTATAGTTCACTTCTCTAGGTAGTTTGCTCTAATCCCTGACACCCTTACCTACAATAGAAAATTTCCCCACTCCCTTATGCCTGAAGCCGAGCGCCAGTTTGTGGTTACGGTCATCTCTTCCCTTCCACACACTATTTCTGATTCTGTGGCCAATATCCTTCCAAGCCCCATCACCAAAATATGTCCTGTACATTCCCAGCACTCTCTTCACCCTCCAATGACTCCCAACCCAGCTCCTTTATCATAACATTTATTGACTGGGTCCTGCAATAATTTCCACAAACAAATCTAGCTGCCCTTCTTTGCACACCCTCCAACTCCTGTATTTGATAACCAAAATATGGGTCCCAAACTACACCACCATATTCAACCAATAGTCTAACCAAAGTTTTGTAATCCAATTCCCTAACTTCTCTGGAACATTCGTTCATCACCCTCTCCAGTAAATGGAATATTTTGAACAATTTTCCTACCAACTGCCCAGTGTGCCATCCCTATTGATTTTATCATCAAATGTTACGCCATGATATTTATACCTCAAGTCTTATACAAACAATTGTCTCGTCACCTCATAATAGTAAATAACATTTAGTATATTTTCTGCATACCTAATTAGCTTAGTCTTTTTTAAAAATTATATTCATTGATGAGATACACAAGACAATACATACAATTTATTTAATTGCTTTTGCTTTCATTACAGACAAAAAAATATAAGAGCTTACCAAGTTGTGTGAGCAACATTCCTTTCAATGCATAAATTTCAGCTGCCATTTCTTTAGTATAAAATTTTAAGTTGGTAGTTTCAACAACTTGTAGTGCCTGAAATAAATAATGACCTTTTTTAATAACGTCTCAATTTCAAAAAGTCAAAATAAATTTGCAGAATATGCAAAGATGAGAGACCACTTATTACTAACAACTGTTATTCCTCTATTTCTGTATGTAACATAATTTGTTAATCAAAATAAGTCAGTATCGAAATATTTAGTATTGAAATACTGTGAAATCAAAGAATTGCACAGCTTGTAGCAAGACAGTGAGACAGAAAGAGGGCCTCGGTTTGTGTATTGTGCTGAGGAATATATATATAATTCCAACTGATTTGAATAAAAATATAATGTTCAAATTTCCAAAGAAAGCACAAGCCAACAAATTTGAGAATTATCATACCATTAGTCAAACATCACATGCTTCAAAATTACTGACCAGAATAATATACAGAAGAATGGAAAGGATTGTAGAAGACATAGTAGGTGAAGATCAGTTTGGGTTTAGGAAAAATCACGGAACATGGAAAGCCATTCTGGCATTAAGATTAACACACATGAAGGTGTGGATCAAGAAAAACAAAGATACTTTTATGGTGTTTGTTGATTTAGAAAAGGCTTTTGACAATGTTAAGTGGAACAAGATGTTAAAATTTTTAAAGAAGTCAGGTCTAAAGTATAGAGAAAGAAGAATACTCTACAAACTATAAAAGAATCAAGTGGTTATAATAAAAGTAGAGAACCACGAGAGGCATACATCAGTTAAAAAGGGTGTGAAACAAGGTTGTAGTCTATCCCCGTTAAAAATCAACTTGTATGTAGAAGAAGCAATTAAGAAAGTCAAAGAAAAATTTCCATGTGGCGTAAGTGTTCTCAGCACGATTTGCTGATGACGTTTTCTTGTTGGCAGAAAGGGCTGAGGATATTGAGAAGTTACTTAATGTCATGAACAAAATACTGAAGGAAGATTTGAGAGTAAATATAAATCAAAGTAAGACAAAAGTGATGAAATGTAGCAGAAATGATACCCATCACAGTAGACTAAATATAAAAATAGGATCGGATGCTATAGGAGAAGTAAGTGAATTCTGTTACTTGGGAAGCAAAATTACAACCAATGGCCGATACAGGAATGATGTTAAAAGCAGAAAAGCACTAGCAAAAAAAGGCTTCATGAAAAAGAGAAATCTTTTAGTTTCAGTTATTGATCTAGGACTCAGAAAGAACTTTTTAAAATCTCTGTGTGTAGCACAGCAGTTTATTGAAGCGAAGCATGGACTTTAGGAATACCAGATAAAAAGAAAATTGAAGCATTTGAAATGTAGTATCACAGAAGGATGATGAAAATTAAGTAAGAAATGAACAAGTTTTGGAAATGATGGGTGAGGAAAGAAGTTTGTGGAAGAAGCTTACAGAATGAAGAGACAGGCTGGTAGGTCATATTTTGAGACATGCTGGATTAGTTAATTTGCTGGTGGAGGGAACAGTCGAAGGTAAGAACCGTAGAGGAAGACAGAGATTAGAATATATGAAGCAGATAATTGAGGACATGGGTTGTATGGGGTATGTAGAGATGAAGAGGTTAGCACAAGATAGGAAGTGATGGAGGATTGCATTAAACCAGTCGAAATATTGATGACAGCAAAATAAAAAAATAAATAAAAAAAATAAAAAAAATGGTCTTGTATCTACGAATGTTGTTGTCCAATAAGAAACACTGAAATAAAACACTAATGACGAATAAAATTTTCTCACAAACACAGCCACGATTAACTTCAGTGGAACTTTGTATAGTCGTCAGATTGCAGACTCTAGCTGGAAACACATGTAATGTTCGGTTTCACTCGGTGTGGCTCACACGACTTGTAATAAACATGCTTGTACTTCTCCTCATCACATTCGCCACAACAAACAATCTGACCTTTTTTTGGAACTTCCTGTATTTGCGCCGGGCAGTGTAACTCACCTCGGAGCCCACGGAATATTAACTACCTGCTTCTCCTCGTTCACTTGTCTCTAGGATTCACAATACCAGCCAACAAATAAAGAAAAATACTTCCTCTCACTTTCCGTATATTTCATCTACCGCACATCTTTTCCATCAAATGTTTCACAAATTACACTTTGAACTTAATCGTCAAATACTCAATAGGTTATCTTACTGTCTCGATTAATTACAGTTGTCTTCACCACAACAGGAGGGAGGGAAGCCACAGCGTGCCTCCACCCGCAATCGTTTCTTTCTTTCGACGGACTAACTCACAAAGATACTCTGGCTCGACTCACAGTTTACACTGCCTTCGATATCCTAAATTTTCATCAACCTTATGTAAACAGCAAAATATTAAATATAGAACATACAAATAACGAGTACTGTACCAATAAATTGTACGTGTGCGGGAAGTACGTTCACCTCTTTCGTACTTGTGGCCCCTGTATGCACTTACGTCCTTTCAGTTCACCAGTTTCCTCCGAGACTAACGCCGACCTCAACTCTCCCGTGTGCCTCGCTTGAGAGCCGTGTCGCCTCCTGGACCAGCATACCTCCCACATGACCTCACTCAGCCAATCCCAGAATGTCTTCTCCAAAACTGCTATTAAGGTACTTACTGCCACCAATGTTTGAAGCCTTCTTGAATTATATTTATTATTTATTTTCCTGATACTCCTTGAAACAAACTATAAGGGCAAATGGCCCATTACAAGCATTCTGTATTGGGGGAAAAGTTGTAAGCTTTGAACGACTTATCTACAGTTGGAAACCAGGAAGAACACCGAATCCTCAAAATGTCACAGGAGTGTAACATTTTGACTCAGCTAAGGTTACAGAACGTTTATTATTGCATATAGCTTCTTAAATTTATTTTTGCTTAAAGCTTGATGCCTCATTGTGGTCATTAGAGGTCATTATTATTATTAATTGGCATTGCCACTCAAGCCACTTCACATGGTAATTTGTTCCAACCCCTGACACCCTTACCAACAGAACAAAATTTTCCCACTCCCTTAAGGATTAAATCGAACGCCAGCTCGTGGTCATGGTCGCCTTTCCCCTTCCATGCACACCCCTCCATGCCCCATTACCGACATATGCCCTGTACATTCCCAGCAATCACTTAACCCTCCAATGAGTCCCAACATCAGTTGCTGACTGTTCCTGCGATAATTTCCACAAACAAATCTAGCTGCTCTTCTTTGCATACCCTCCAACTCCTGTATTTGATAACCAAAATGTGGGTCCCAAACTACATCACCATATTCAACCAATGATCTGACCAAAATTTTGTAACCAAACTCCCTAACTTCTCTGGTACATCCTCTCATCACCTTCTCCAGTAAATGGTAACTCAAAAAATTTAAATGAAGAGACGACGGTCTGATACCATTATCGTTTACTGCATTAAGTTTGTTATTGTCTGATGAAGTATGAGAACCAGGAAGGTCGTACCAATATAGTAGTCTGTTCCAGCACAAGCCCACCCATGTGCCTGTTTCCTACTTTTAATTACTCCAATTCGTGGTTCATATTTAAAACTTACATTTCCGTCCACAGCTTTTGAAGCAATCCCATGTTCATAAATTTTGTGAAAATGTGGAACTCCATAGGTTCTCATTGCTAGAAAAAAAAAACTGTCATTGTCTTCATATTTGCCAGCAGGTATTATAAATGAGTCATATATTGGCCAATTTCGAGCTATTGTTAAACAACTAGGCAAATCATTCATAACTTTATGTCAACTACTATTTGCGTTTATATTACCAATTGCCATAGGATTAGCAGATTCACTAGTTACAGTAACTAGTTCATGTGTAATTGCTGCAACAGCTCCTTTATTATAAATTAACCTAGGTATTCGACTTGCACTTAAAGTGCTACCAGCTTGAAAACTAGCTTCCATTCCAATTGCAGTTAATGTAATCTACAGCTTTTTGACAAAACAGTTATCAGGCAATATATTAAACTGAGCTCTGCCTGAAAACAGACTTAATCTATTCATCATAAATTGTGCTCCTGAAATAATGTTTTGCAATTACCTTTTTTTGAAGGACCAACAACATCAAACCACTTGCAAGCATAACCCCAATCAAAGAACGTATGAGTATTACTAATAACTAGAGTTTGGATCTTCATGACAAAAAAAAAAGAGAATATACAGACAAACATAACCTTAAAATGGGTAAATATGACCTAAAAATGGCAAAATATGACCAAACATTTGAATTTACTATATATCAAAACATGCTCAATTATACATTATTTACTTATCTAGTAGTGTCGCTTTCACTTAGACAGCATAATATGCTTCCTTGCACTCACTGCACCATTGGGAAATTAAATTTAAATTGTTTTATTTAAGTGAATTTAATTTCAGATAATTTACAGAAAAGAACTCTTTCATCTGTACTAAAATACTCCTATCTAAATTCCTTTACATAACTTCGCACTTTCGGAAAATTTTATTTTTGGCATGGCGGTAGGTCTACTCACTGATCCACTGCAGATTTAAGGATGACTGAGGATATTTCGTTGAGATATTGATTGATGCGGATCGACACAGGGTATCTTCTGCTGCATCGTCAATATTAAAAGGCGGGCGGAACATTACGTTCAGAGAGTGACAATAATGTATAACTTTAATTCTTCACTGCTGAGTTGTGACAAAAATGAAAATTAGTTTTGTTTCCCCCAGTTGTATAGGATAAGTACAGTTCTGTGAGTAATTATCTTAATTTCTTCTCATCTATATCTAATGAATTCCTGGTACTATTAAAAAATTATCAAATTTTTCCTCAAAATATGACCAAATATATATTATAGAAATGTGGCCAAAACTAGGAAAATGGTCTGAATATGCATTTATATGCTGTACAAAATACATTTAAATACAATCAGAAACATTGAATCAGTGTTTAAATCAGCATTACAGCTCAATAAGAAGACAGGGGAAAAATATGACTTGTCCTAAAGAACCGAACCCTACTAACAACCAATGACGACATTATGACTTTCTTAGCTTACAGGAAATAACTGATCTCTGTGTCGTTCTCAATAGGAAAACAAAGGAGGACCTTAAATGCCTGAGGAACATTTAAAGCAATATCTAGCACACTTTAATAAACCATTCGTTACCTCTACAAGGTGACTCTGACCAGAGGCAGTAGCCAGTTGCAGGTGACACTTGATCTTCTGTCGTATCTTCTGGAAGCTGTCGACGATCAGCACACTCGGCACAGAGTTGACGAGAGACAGCGCGACACCAGTCGAATTCTGCTTCCTCGCAATTTTTGAAAACTGCAATATTGCCTAAAGGAGGAAAAAGTAATTACTATTAAACGGCCATGGAGGCAGAAATGCTATACATGCACTAATACATATACTATATAATTTCATAAGCTCGCTCACTCACTCGCATTGGCTGGAGAACGGTGTCACGTGTCAGCCTGCACTCGTAAATCAACAGCGACCAGAGATACCATTAGAAGAAATTCGATATTGCGTCTACAATTTAATAGCCAAGCAACTGCTACCAAACTGATTGCCATAATATATTCATTAAGTTTGTTTTTCGTATCATTTCATAGTTAAAATAATATCGATAAACTGTACGGATGAAAAAATGTGGAACTGCTTTTAGTAACATGTTGCTAATGAAAGCAACATAAAAAACTTTAAAAATGAATCGTGGTCTCTGCTGTTACCGCGAATACCAATTGTCATTCTGGCCTAGGCTATATTTCAATTTAATTAAAACTTTAGCTAATGTTGTTGCTTGACCAAAGAATATGTGATTTATTTAATTTTTACATGTATTACTGACCACTTTTATTAATGGTCTTTGTTTATGTTTACTGTACTTGAGTTATTAGGTTGTTTTAGTGGTCATGAGACCAAATATGTTACCAAATCGAGTATTCTGGCAATTAATTTCTTTCGTGTTACTCAACTGTTTAATAATCTGGAATCTGTATTAAGTTCTCTGGCTGTTACAAGCACTATGACCAAAGATTACACTATGAATTCCTGACCTCAATAAAAAATAAGGTGATGCTTTCAAAGCAAAAGGAAATTCTTCAAGTTTTGTAGAACTTTAAGGGTCAAATACAAGTTGAGTTTGCATTTCAGCAAGTTCAAATCTACAACCTTTGAAACACTTATACGATAGCGTGATCGTCTCTGTCCATGTTTTATTCTGAGTTTTTCAAGCTCAAGAGGTTTTATAGATCCTAAAGGTGAAAAACAGGACAAGTTCGTATTTGGTGAGGTCAGGTCAACCTGTTGTAATCTTTGACCCTAAAAACTGGCACTATTCTATAACCGTGACAATACGCAAAAATGGTCACAGGTTACACTAGTTTAACAATAAAACACATTATGCAATGTTCAAAATTTAGTTTGGAACAACTATACCATAATTTTAGTTATATAAATGAAGTACTTCTAAATGAAAAATTTAAGTCAGTACATTGTTGACTGCTTAATTTCCAGAAATTTTTACAGTTTACTGATGAAACGTATTTTCTTGCAGATAAGTTACGTCCAAAATCTCAGGGGACAGTTGACAGCTAACTGAATATATAGGTATGAGTTCCTCGTACACTTACAGTCCAGTGCTGATTAAGAGTAAGTTTTGATCATACAACACTAGTAATTCACAAGTAGCCAATAAATATTTGATCTTATTTCTAACAGTCAGGTCTCCACGTGAGTTGTCTCAAGTCAAAGAGGCATCACATAATAATTTCTATTTTTGTTGCTAATAAACTTCATAAGTATTTTGAAAATATATGTTTGGGTCAGATCATAACAGAAAATCAGTGCTCAAAAGGAAAGCAGAGTTCCCACACGAATCATCTGGACGAGTAAGGCATCTTCGGCCTCCCCGTATGTCTCGTGTGCTACCAAAATCTTGCAGTGGGTGCGCATGGATTTTTATTGTGTGTATGTGTGTGTTCATGTGGATCTTGTGCCTTCATTTGAGGTAAGTGATGGGTTATTTTTTGTATCTTATTTTTGTTATCACTTCATAGCAGTTTCATTATCAACATTATCCAATATGTGTGCGTGAAGACTTTCCCGGTGTGATGATGTAACATAATCCTCTCAGGTGTCGAGTCGGACGGTGTTGTGTAAACATGGCGTTTCAACAGCTAGCTCTGCCGTCTTCATCAGGTGTCAGGTCTCTTGTAGCTGTTACAAGACGGCAGAGCTAGCTGTTGAAACGCCATGTTTGTACAATGCCATCCGGCTGGATACCTGAGAGGATTACATTGCATTATCCAATATACTGTATAAAAACGCTGTATTCTATTTTTTTTTTTTTTTACCAAGAGGATTGTATTGTACTAAAAAATTTTAGTTTGAAACTATTACCCAAGTTCGGAAGCTGTCACTCAATTTGATGCAAACAGGAGTGGAAGAATTTTCTTTTGTGGGTGTCAGGGATTGGAATGAGTTGCCAAAGGAAGTGGTAAATAATTTACCAAAAATTCTGAAGGAATTTATGGTTATAATTCATAAATGGCAGAAGTAGATGGTGGAGGAATTTACACCCAGAGTAGATAACATAATAATAAAAAAAATATAGTATTAAGAAACGCAATCGATGACTTGTGACTAATGAAGAAAATTTTCTACATAATTAATGGACCCTGACAAACCAAAGCACGCTGGTTTATAAACCCAGAAGGACCTCAACCTAGACACACTGGCATCTACACACAGTATATATAGACAGTTAATCACTGCACATAAGATACCAACAGCTAAAAATCTGAAACTCAGAAATACATGGACACAAGAGAATCATCAAGCCCACAGCGAAAGGATGAGGATGTTTTGGGAAGACAAGAACAGCATGAAGAATAAGAAGGACAATGCAAATTAAGAGTTCCACGTGCTTCTTAGTGGGCTAAAAGATAAAATAAATAAATAATAACCTGCCCTGAAATGAGATCCATTCTTCCTACAATCCTCCCTGCCTCTCCTAGAACTTGTTTCAGCAGACTTTTTAATCTCAGCGAACTCCTAGTCCACAAACACAGTCTTCCTCTTCCTAACAGTCATGTAACAGACCCCACTGCAAGGAAAGCTTCCCATCATAGGACACGACACCTGTGAAACCACCCGTGCAATATACCAGTTAACATGCAACCACTGCCTGGCTAAATAAATAATAAGAAACACACGATAGGAAGGGATGGAGGATTGGATCAAACCAGTCGAGAGGCTGACGACAACAAGAAGAAGAAGGAAGGGAAAAATAAATGGTCAGGGAAACTGCCACTGGAGCAGTTACACTACATTCAAAGTCACTGATCATTGCCATTATGTTTCAAAGTAACAACTTTTATTTTTGAACATCTCTCGGGCATGCAGCCAGGTCATTTGGTCGTAGATGTACGAATTTTCGATGGCGTAACGTGCCATCATCTTCAGTTAGCGTCCAGTGGTCGGCGTGAGGAACGCAGTCCAGGACGCGACTGCTGGACTGCTCTGTGTGCTTCACTGCCGGGTTCCAAGCTTGGCTTAGTTGGAACCCGTTGTCTCTATTTATGAGGTTACTCCGTAGCCGGATCTCGATGGCTTCCTCGTAAACACAGTCCCAGAAATTCGTACATCTACGACCAAATGACCCGGCTGCATGCCCGAGAGATCTTCAAACATCAGATCCGCCAGGAAAACTTACGATTACATAACGACTTTTAGTCAGAGTTGCTACATCAATTCATTCTTCTATACTTTACACGAACTGTACTGATTCAACAAAATTTTACTACTCAGAAAAACTGATCAGAAATATTTACCGTTTAAAATCTAGAATTATGTGTAGGAAGCTGGGAGGTGATTAATAATGTTTCTCTTGTGATTCTGTGTAAATTAACATTGTTTTCGGGAGATACATTACGTAAACGTGATATGTTTAAAAACGGTATTATATAGACTTGCGCATTTTAGTTCGCAAAGAAGAGCGCTCAGTTTAGTTCGCAGCTCCCTCGCGAACTAGTTCGCTCTTTTAGTTCGTTAGTTCGCGTCTCGAATTCAGAGAAACAGATCGTTCGCTCGCCTTGCTACCGCTTCTGCACGCGCTATTTTGTTTGTTAAGTCAGTTTTATTAGAACATAATCATTTTTTTTTTGTCGTTTTTAAATGGAATTTAATATGACCTTCTTAACAAAAGTTATTGCTTAATAATTGCCCTTTCAAATGACATTAGTATGATCAGTTGCCACCGATAAACCAAAGTGCTCATTGTCCTTAGCACAAATGGGTAAACTTAATAACTGTGCTGTTTTCACTATTTACTTTACATGCATTCGTAGATTATTAATTTTTAAATTGATTTATTTATTAGTTCATGGAAGAAACATTACTTATAAAAGGTGCTAATGACCCCTCCGTCGACGCGCCCTAACAACACAATATTACTTATAAAATATTATAAATGCGTTTATTTTGAGGAATTAAAATACCCGTTTATAAGTAATCGGCTTTTTTTATATAAATATAGTTTTGGAAATCATGAACAAAATATAATTCTACTATTGGCTACAAGTTAAGTACTATATGACAGAAATAATATTACCTATATTATTAAGAAAAGTAACAGTAATACTTCCAATGTGATACCTAACAATTAGACATATAGAAATGACAGTGACCCTTGAATGAGAAAGTGGTAACAATAACGAAAGTCATTGAGCTATTTTTTTTTTATTAGTGTAGAGGAGGATAATCCAACACACATTCACAATATTTTGGCGACGAATGAAACTGATGAAGACACAAAAGTTAAAATCTTTTTGAATTTCGCAAGTCATTTCTTTACATAACTTTCACAAATCTGTTAACCAATAGACTGAGATAAGTATTATATTATGTCAGCTTTAAAATCAGAGCTTAAAATGTAAAAGATACTGTTTCTTTGGTTAAGAAAACAAGAATAAGCAATTAGAAGCCAAATTTCCACATAAAGTGATAATATTAAAAATAATGCTCTAGTATTTGTTGATAAAAGTTTGGAGTATCTTAGTAAATAGTTAGAATTTAATGAAAGCAATTGGCTATAGAAAATCCAAAAATTAAATTTATAACTCGATGTTTCATTTGATGGCTGTGAGACAATATTAGATGTTCTAAATTTATGAGAAAAAATGAGTATCAAAGTGAACGAACTTTACTCTGAAATAACAATATTACACGAAATCTAGGTAAAAGTACAGTAAGAGCAGTATTTCATTATTAAAAATGAGCTTTTGATCGACATTAATTTAACAACTGAAAGCAATAAAGCATATTACAATTATACTGTAGACAGAAATTTTTTAAAGATACAAGAAGTGCAAAAAAATATAGCTTAAAAAATAAATTAGTAAAAAAACATATCCTTTGTCCTTTTCTACTCTTTCATAAAATATTATATTTTTGAAGTGTACTATATTTTTATAGGTTAATCTAAAAAAACATTCTACCATTAACCTAAAAAATGTTGGTAATCCTAGTGGCGAATGGTAATAGTTCGCGACTGGGAATTCTCAGTTTAGTTCGCGAACAGTAGCGCTCAATTTAGTTCGTGAACGGTACCGCTCAGTTTAGTTCGCGAGCGGTAGCGCTCAGTTTAGTTCGCGAACTATACCGCTCAGTTTAGTTTGCTAGTGGTAGCGCTGTGTCGCTCCGCTCTGGAATTCCAGAAAGACAGCTCGTTCGCTCGCTTTGCTAGCGCTACTTCACGCGCTCTCTTCTTTGTTATAATAGTTGTGGTTACTGATTGTTGTCTTTTAAGTGTTAATGGGATCAAAGTGTGTTTTGTTTTCACATTCCATGTTAAATTTCCGTTTTTGACTTCTGCAATAATTATTAATGTTTAACAGTTACATTTTTTTATTGTTTTTTTTTTTTTTATATCTGTCTATTCAGTGAAATGTGTCCACAGCGAACTGTGTTACCTTTTAGATAATAAACTAAAACAAAAGTTGGTCTTCGGGAAACGATCGAACGAACTAACGAACTAAGGAGCGAGAGATCTGGGAACGCTCTTCCGAACTAGTTCGTTCGCGAACTACATGAGACTAGTATTATACACGAACATTGATTAAACGCTTGTGATAGTAAATATCAATATGAACTACTATGTTTGGAGGACGATTCCCAACAAGGTGGACTGATTTAGGTGGATAATTTTGTGTGTACATATCTTTAATTTTCATTTCTGTGTATTTCATAATGATTTTGTGTTAATTCTGATTGTTTCTAATGTGATTACAATTGTTTAGCTATTGTTAGAATTCGAGAAACTTCAGGCGGAAGTGTTTGAATTATTCTGGAATTTTCTACAATACCTATATAAGTGATCGGCAGAGACGATATATTGGTTGAGTTTTAGTTTTTACAAGATTAGTTTTGAAGGTGTTGTAATTTATGATCACTGGAGAATTTGTTTAAAGTTGTACATAATATCTTTGTACGAAGTCCGATGTCTTTGAAGAAAAATAAACTAACTTGAAAGTGATTATTCTTGGGCTAATTATTTCATCTGAATGAGATACCCATCAGAGGGACAAATTAATGACTAGGAAAATCGCCACTGGAGCATGAACTCAAATGCAATTAAATTCCATTGTAAATCACTGATCTCTGCCATTATTTTTGAAAGTAACAAGTTTTAGTCACAGTTCCTTCATGATCTTTCTTCTATACAAAAGTCCTGATTCAACAAGATATTACAATTCAGAAAAAATCAGAAATATTTACAAATTAAAATATAGAACTAAACATGAAAATAAATCTGAAGTGAATCGAACCTGGGCCGAGGCGTGTACGGCGAGCAGCCTGTGGTTCGTGGCCTCCTCCTGCTGGGAGTTGAACTGCGATGCGACGTGGGAGTAGTGCAGCTGACGCCACGCGGCGACGCCGCCGCAGTGGCTGAGGTCGTCGGCCGCGCAGGGCCGCCGGCTCTGCCACACCTTGACGGCCGCCTTCACTTCCCTCACGGACTCAGCTCCGCCACGGCGCGCGTCCAGCAGGCTCTGCCGGATCCGTGCCGCTTCCTGGAGTTCGACGACCTGAAACGAGGTAACGTTACTCAAAACTCAGAAACAAAGTCATAATAAGAACTCAGACAGTAATAAGTAATAAAAGAATGAACAACAGAATCAAAAATTTATTATTCTTATCACAACATCAACAGAATGTTTGAAGTAACAATTGTGTGTTCATTACAGTTTAAAAACAGAAATATGTTACCTGTATTATAGATCTTAAAGAAGAAGAAGAAAATAATAAAATTATCTGAGAAGTTTGCATCATAGAGAAAATCGTACCAGCATTATCTGTCGCTACATAAAAAGGCCAACTAGACGTATACCGACAGTTGCACAGGATTCTCACTGCTGCCACTCATACATAAAATCCACAGCACTACTGAACAGGCTAGCACAGCACTACTGAACAGGCTAGAGCCCCAGGCAGGTGAGCCCAGGTCAGTCCCAGAGGAGGAAGACTGTGCGTTGATCATATACAGAACAATACTGAACAGGCTAGAGCCCCAGGCAGGGGAGCCCAGGCCAGTGCCAGGGAAGGAAGACTGTGCGTTGATCAGATACAGAACAATACTGAACAGGCTAGAGCCCCAGGCAGGTGAGCCCAGGCCAGTGCCAGGGAAGGACGACTGTGCGTTGATCAGATACAGAACAATACTGAACAGGCTAGAGCCCCAGGCAGGGGAGCCCAGGCCAGTGCCAGGGAAGGAAGACTGTGCGTTGATCAGATACAGAACAATACTGAACAGGCTAGAGCCCCAGGCAGGTGATCCCAGGCCAGTGCCAGGGAAGGAAGACTGTGCGTTGATCAGATACAGAACAATACTGTAATAACAGCTGTGGGTTTCACTTGCACAGAGGGGAATGCTTGCTAAAAGATGCCTCGGAACGAAGAAGGCGGTACAAGATCACAGATAACAACAAAGAAAATGGCAACTAGTTAGACAGGAAGAGAAGCAAAGAAGACGAGAGGGTAGAGAGCAGCCGAGTGAAAACCTACACAACACTGATGATGATGACTCAATTCTAGGGGTGTCCACTTAGAAAGTACATCGATGTTTTTATTCGACGTAAAACATCAGAATCCTGCATCAATGTTTTTTGATGCATCACTTAGAAATATGGATGTTTCTCGATGCATCGCTTAAAAACAACGATGTTTTTTCAACATCAAATACTTTTATGGTTTTATTAGCCCAACAAATACAAACCAACAATATTCCTCAGAAAATGTTTCATTTATCTCTTACCTGTTCCTTTATAATCGCCAAGAGAAAATGTGACAATAGTTGGATATTCACCATTTCCAGTTGAACGCAGATAGTTCGTTGTCTTTCGTTTAGTCCGTGTGAACACAGGGTAACACTATACCAGCAGTGTAGCGCCGTAGCTGTGATGATGTGTGAACACAGGGTAACACTATACCAGCAGTGTAGCGCCGCAGCTGTGATGATGTGTGAACACAGGGTAACACTATACCAGCAGTGTAGCGCCGCAGCTGTGATGATGTGTGAACACAGGGTAACACTATACCAGCAGTGTAGCTGTGATGATGTGTGAACACAGGGTAACGCTATACCAGCAGTGTAGCGCCGATGATGTGTGAACACAGGGTAACGCTATACCAGCAGTGTAGCGCCGATGATGTGTGAACACAGGGTAACGCTATACCAGCAGTGTAGCGCCGTAGCTGTTACGATGTGTGAACACAGGGTAACGCTATACCAGCAGTGTAGCGCCGTAGCTGTGACGATGTGTGAACAAAGGGTAACGCTATACCAGCAGTGTAGCGCCGTAGCTGTGACGATGTGTGAACACAGGGTAACACTATACCAGCAGTGTAGCGCCGTAGCTGTGACGATGTGTGAACACAGGGTAACACTATACCAGCAGTGTAGCGCCGTAGCTGTGAAGTGCCGTAGCTGTGAACACAGGGTAACACTATACCAGCAGTGTAGCGCATGATGTGTGAACGCAGGGTAACGCTATACCAGCAGTGTAGCGCCGTAGCTGTGACGACGTGTGAACACAGGGTAACACTATACCAGCAGTGTAGCGCCGCAGCTGTGACGACGTGTGAACACAGGGTAACACTATACCAGCAGTGTAGCGCCGCAGCTGTGACGACGTGTGAACACAGGGTAACACTATACCAGCAGTGTAGCGCCGCAGCTGTGACGACGTGTGAACACAGGGTAACACTATACCAGCAGTGTAGCGCCGCAGCTGTGATGATGTGTTTAATTTGTGGCTTTACGCCTCGTCGACGTCGAGGTCATTAAGGTGGGACAGGATTGGGAGTCAAGGAACTGGAAGGAATTTGGCCATGGCCCTTTTAAAGCATTTATCTGGAGTGGTTTAGGGAAACGATGGAAACCCAAATCTGGATGCCCGGATGAGGATTCGTAACCGCATCCTCCCGAATGTGAGGCCACATCGTTACCTTTCACCCAACATTAAAAATTAATTTTGTGATCTCGTGTGTTGGTTAAGTATGGTTGTATTGGTGAGGTATAGCTTTGTGAGTGAAACAGAAACTACAAATTAACACAAATATTTTATTACGATACCAGACCATTACTATAAAAAACCAGACATTGAATACTAAAGTATGAATCTGTATAGAAATATTAATTTTAAGTCTTTAACCTCTTAACACCTATGCTGTTTAGGTAAACTTTAAAGAAACAAAAGTTTAGTCAATCGTTTTCCTTTGATTCTGTTCCTTTGCGGGCTGTTTGAGCAGCGTTCGAAAATAAACGTTTGGATACAACAGAATTATTGGCAATAGTCAATCAGATGTTGCCCTAACCCAGCTTATATTTTTTTATTTACTAGAATCAGGTAACACTTAGTTGTTGTAGAGTAATAATACCTTATTTTGATTCACAGTAAACACAGTAGGAGTGAACCCAAGGAATTGATTTTATTAATTCTCTCGTACGGACAGGATAGCCAAACGCAAGAAAAATTCATCTAATTGCTCATAGTTATCACCACCTGTTAATGAAAGTTACTTTCAATTGAAATACTTTAATTTAATATTGAATAAATTTAGTAATCTTAATATTTATTTCTATTATTTTTGTCATTATTAGCCAGAGTTAGTTTTTTTTATTAATTTGATGTTTTTATAAAAAAAACATTGATGCATCTAATAGAAAATTTCTTCGTCAAAAATTCAAATCAATCCGATGTATCGTATGGTAAACATCGAATGGATACGATGCATCGATGTTTAGTGAATATCCCTACTCCGGAAACAGACAAACACTCTTTGAAATATTAAAAGAATACAACATAGACAAGAAGACGAAGGCTCTCGTACAACAAACTCTCATTGATAACATGTGTAAAATAAAATTTATGGAAGGAACATCAGAACCTAGAAATTTGCACAACAGCCAGGCAACAAGGAGTATGACCAATTTTATTCAACATAATATTTGATAAAGTTATCAAACATGGGAAATACAGGTGAAAGGAAGAACACGTGATACCAAAACAATAATAAGATTCCTGGCATATGCGTATGACCTGGTAACAATAGGCATGAAGCACTTACATCAAATTGCTGCCAAAATAGGGCTACAAATTTTCTGTGAAAAATACAGTACTTGGAAAATGAAACAAAAACATGCAAACAATGCTTATAAAATTTGGAAACATAAAAAGAGTTGACAAATTGAGATATCTAGTGGCATAAATAAAAATAGGAGGTTCAACGGGGCATCAAATGTGGAAAGCTGAGAAAAACTTTGGCGGCCATACAGACTAACATGGGCACATTATAACAAAACAAATATAGCAACACAGGCCAAACTCAGGCACTGCAGCACAGTTGGACAACCGGAAGAACTGCGTGCTTCAGAAATCACCATTACTAGGACTTCAGGCATCACAGAAGCAGAATAAGTTGATGGCAAAATCCTTGGGAGCTATACATAAAGACGACATATTGGTGAAAATACCAATTATTCTAAATAAAACTAAGCAAAGGCTAGAGAATACAGCCAGAGAGGAACAATGTGGTTTCAGGCAAGATAGATCTACAGTGGATGCAATTTTCATATTCAGGCAAATGATAGAGAAAATGTGGGAATTTGGTAAAGACACAGTAATAGCTTACATTGACATAAGTTAGGCCTCTGACAAAGTACTGAGTGAAAGCATATGGCTAAGTTTAAAAAAGAGAGGAACAGAAGAAGGGATTGTGGAATTAATAAAGAACATCTATGAGAAGTGTGAGAATTGCGTGAGCATAGACAGTAAACATTGAGAATGGTTTCACACGGAAAGAGGAGTGAGACGAGGGAGTGCGTTGTCACCTGTCCTGTTTAATGTAGTATTAGATGTAGTAATAGCGGAAGTCCAGGGACACAGAGATCCAACACAGCTGAAGGTGAAAGCATATGCTGATGACATCATAAGATGGGGAGAGACAGAACAGGATCTGGAAAGAGAATTACGGAAGTGGTGAACTGCAGTGGGTAAACAATACCTGGAAATTAGTGCAGAAAAGACCAAAATAATGAAGATAACAAGAAACACTGGTCCTTCGAGGGATGTGATATTTGACGGCAAGAAATTGGAATGGGTGGAATCATTTGTGTATCTGGGAAGCAAGGAAACTACCAACGGAAAGAAGGAGGAAGAAATAAGCCAGAGAGTAAGGAAGAGCAGACATCTGTATCAGCAGATACAGGATGTAATCTGGAGGTGGAACATAGGGAAGGAAGCTGACATTCTGCTCTATAAAGCATATTACCAGCCCACACTGACTCATGGACTCCGACAAAGAGAGATATCAGCAGACTGCAGGCAACAGAGATGAGGTTTCTGAGAGGATAGAGAATGTCACGAGGAAAGATATAATCAGAAATGAAAACATCAGGGAGAGACTACAAGTGGAAGCATTAGAAGAGATGTTAAGGAGGAAGAGACTGCAGTGGCTGGGGCATGTTATGAGGATGGAGGAGGGGGGGATGCTGAACAGAGGGAAGGGAAGGAGACCAGTTGGAAAACCTCGGGCAAGATGGACGGACCAAGTGAAGAAAGATGGAATGGTTTGGAGGAAAGTGATGGAGGAAAAATCTTGGAATGACCGCCAAACTTGGAAGAGGATGTGCAGTATGACCAGAAGAGGTAGAAACATTTAATGATGATGATGACCAATGAAAGAACTATACAAATGATAGACCCACTGACATCACCAGAAGATGTCGATTACAATTCTATGGACATTACAGATAATGAATAACACTCATCTCTTTTTTTAAAACTGCTTAACATCTCTTAACAGCGAGGTCTTTACAGACGGGAAAGGAGGGGGGGGGGCAAGGAATGGGAAGGAATTCGGCCGTGGCCTTTTGAAGGAAGCATCCCAGCATTTGCCTGGAGTGATTTGGGAAACCATGGAAAACGCAAATCTGGATGCCCGGACGGGAATACGAACTGCCATCCTCCCGAATGCGAGGCCAGAACGTTAAGGATCTTTGATGTGGTAAATGGTTCACTCAGGAAAGCAAATTGGTCCGATGAAACAGAAGAGGACTTAAATCTTGCCGGGATCAGTAAGAAAATGACACAAAAAAGGGGACAATTCAGAAACAAAATTATGAACATGACATCCAAAATACAGTAGACAACAGGAACAAAATGGGCAGAACAAAGGAAACAGGGACACAGTAAACGTATGAAGAAATTTTTGAAGATTTTTTTTTCTTTTTTTTTAATCTGCTTTACGTCTCTCTAACAGCGAGGTCTTTAGAGACGTTTATTTTTTTTTTTATTATTATTATTTTTTTTTTTTTTTTTTTTTTTTTTTAAAGAAGGAAGAATATAAATATATACACAAGCAACTGAACAATGATGACTAATTTTAGTTTAAACACTTTCCTCAAGGGAAATAATCACTGGTAGTAATAATAACAAAAATAATATATCAGTATAAGGCTGGCAGTTTTCTCAGCGTCGTAAATGAATAAAATTTTCTCGGGTAACTGGCCGAGTTGGCCTATCGATCAAACGCAACATTTCGGGGTCGTAATCTCTGCAACCACTGTCAACTCAATGATAATGGTGGCAGAGAATATGGCTACTGAAACGTTGTCTTTGATCGATTTATTAATAATATGTCAGTATTTGTACGTGCAAGAAGTGAAACTACTATTCTCATACACAAATCAGATTTATCAAAAAGTTGGAGCACATGATACAGTATTGTATTGAGCCATTACATGATAGAACAACTCAGCAAGAATCATCTGCTAATGGTTCTATACTCTATAGCGATGATATTGAAATAGAATCTTCATTTGGAACAGTTAAAAAGTATTTTTATACATAGATATTTGCAGGTAGCATGTTGACTATAATTATTATTAATATTAATTTGTATTACTGTTTATTAATTGCAGTATCATTACTAGTACTAATGTTATTATTCTACTTCTATTTCATTTAGAAAATTTATTTCATATATTTCTAATTATTAGTTAGGACAGGGGAAAATAACACATCACTGACCACGTATGAAGGTAGGAGGACGACATAAACACTTAAAAAATACAGAAACAAACAATATATAGGTAACAATAAAAGGAAAGAAATGCCGCTAGGCAATATTTACATGGAAAAGAAAGGGAAAATACACCAAACACTCACCAAAGTTGAAGGGAGAAGGGCAGCTGCAACACAAAACAACACACAAACAAAGAAAATACAATATTTTCACATTGTCTTTTCTTTGTTTGTGTGTTGTTTTGTATTGCTGCTGCCCTCCTCCCTTCAGTTATGGTGAGTGTTGGGTGTATTTTCCCTTTCTTTATCCATACAAAAAAAAAAGTTAAACAATATTTCGGTGAGAGACGAGACGTACGGTAGGGGGAAAGACGTGATCACAACCTGACCCACCAAACGAATGAGACAAAGGCGGATTGGGGGTGGAAGTGCTGGGGGTGGGGGATGAGGTTGAACAGCAGCTTGAAAATTATAATTGAAAACATTTTTAGGAAATTACAATTTTATTTTGATATCTACATCTACATCTATACTCTGCAATTCACAGTCACTGTGGGTGGCAGAGGGTGCTAAGCCCCAATCCTAATTCAGTGCATTCCAATCCCAAACATAACGAGGAAAGAAAGAATGCATCAGTACGCCATCTTATTTCTCGAATCTTATCTCTCCTGTCATTGCGACCTAAATAGGTTGGCGGAAGAAGTATTTCGTTGCACTCGTAAATTAAAGATTTTCGCATCTTCTCCAACAAATTCAAATGAAAACGACGTCGTCTGTCCACCAAAGAATCTCAGCCGACCCATGTATCAGCTCTGTGACACTTACGAAATGACTGTAACTAGCGTCACGAATCGAGCGGCCTCCTCTGTACTTTCTCTAACGTGTCAATCAATCCCTTGCCATACGGATCCCAAATTCTGCAACAGTATTCCAAATACGGATGCACTAGTGTTTTGTACGCTATTTCCTTTGTATGAGCATTACAACTTCTCAAAATACGACCTATAAAACGTAGTTTAGAATTAGCTTTGCCTACGACAGAAGTTATGTGCAAGTCTCATTTCATGTTGCTTTGTATCGTTATGCCTAGATACTTCAGGAAATCCACAGTGTCAACAACTGAATTGTTGACTTTGTACTCGTGAGCAAATGGGGTCTTTTTTATTACTTATTTGCATTACCTTGCACTTTTTACTGTTAAGTGTAAGCTGCCATTTACGGCACCATTCCGAAATAACATCCAGATCGTGCTGAATTTCTAAGCAATCGTCAGAGCACCTCACTTCCATATAAATAAGTGCATCATCAGCAAAAAATCGCATCCTGCAATTAACGTTGCCACTGAGATTGTTTATAAAAATTAAGAAAAGCTGTGGTCCTACTACAATTCCTTCAGGAACCCCCAAAGTAACATCTAGCTTAGAAGAGGCTTCCCTGTCAACAATGACATACTGCGACCCGACCAGTTAGAAAATCGCGTATCCATTTGCAAATCTGATCACATATACCGTACGCTCGAATCTTCGCCAAAAGCCGGTTGTGTGGTACAGAGTCAAAAGCTATCTGGAAATCCAAAAAAAATAGCATCAACTTGTGATACTGCATTGATAACCTTCATTATGTCATGCGAAAATAGAGCCAGTTGCATTTCACACGAACGGTTCTTCCGAAATCCGTGTTTGTTTGCTGTAAGTAACTCGTTTTCATCTAGAAACTTCATAACGTTAGAGCATATGACATGCTCCAGAATTATACTGCAAACAGATCTTAAAGATATGGGTCTATAATTCCTAGGATCCCTCCGATCTTCTTTTCTTGAAAACGGGAATCACCTGCGCTATTTTCCAGTCAGAAGGTACTTTTCTTTCTTCTAAAGATTTACGAAATTTATCTGACCGAAATATAAATATAACTATTTCTTCCGCGTATTCCGAAAATACTCTTACTGGTATATCAACAGGACCTGGTGCCTTCCCCCATTTTAGCAGCTTTAATTGCTTTATGATACCTACACTATCTTATTTGAACTGGATCCATCTCAAATTCTACACGCTGTGCAAAAGCGGGAATGTTTTCCATCTTTTCGTCAGTGAAAGAACTTTTAAATTCGGTGTTAAATACGGTAGCGTTGTCGCGCTGTCATCAACTTCCCGACCGTCTTGTAGAAGAATTGACATATTGTTGTCAGAACCACTAACTTTTTTTACATACGACCAAAATTTGTCTGGGTTTTCGTTGAGATTCTTGGAAAGTGAGTTGCATCTAAAGTCATTAAAAGACTCACGCATCGCATTCTTAACAAGTTCTCTCGTCTCAGCTAACTTTTCTAAATCACTCCTATACATCGTCCTCCTTGAGCGTACATGTATCTTCCTTTGTTTTTTTAAGTAACCTTTTAACTTGATGCATATACCACGGGGGATCGTTCCCATCCCTGATTGTCCTTTTTGGTATATATGCATATCCCTGACTATATGCATGAATCGAAGCCACATCTCTTCAACCGACCCTCTTCCTTCTATAAAGGTAATGAAATTATCCCTCAAAAACGTTCTTAAACTCTCCTTAGGGGCCTTTTCGAGGCTGTAAATGACCCTTTCTTTTTTCTTTTTGTGCGCAGGTATTAACTTTACTGTAGCAATTACAGCTTTATGATCACTTATTCCCATGGTGGTAGAAATGTCCTTGAATAATTTAGGCCTATTCGTAACGAGAATATCTAAAATGTTTTCGTTATCATTGTGGCACTGCGTTGGTTCAGTGACGAGCTGCTCAAGATTAAGATCTGAGAAAAGGTCAAGAATAATTTCACAGGATATTCTATCCCTGCCTCCAGTAATGTGGGCGTAATTAGTCCAGTTGATATATGGAAAGTTGAAGTCACCTCCTAGTATTATTCCATGATCCGGAAATTGATGAGCTATATTACTTACGTTAGTTCTTAAGGCCTCAACAATAGCTATTGCAAGTTTTGTCCTAGCTACGTTTAGTCTAATCCATAGGATTTCACTGAGCGTATCGATATTTATTTCGTTACACGACAGGTGTTCACTAACAGCTATAAATACACCACCTCCAATTCAATGTAACCTATCCTTACGGAAAACATTCATGCTATGGTTAAAAATTTCTGCTGAACTTATATCCGGTTTTAACCAGCTTTCAGTACCTAATACAATATCTGCTTCTGTGCCACTAATAATGCTTTCAAGCTCAGGCTGCTTATTAGAAACACTTCTACAGTTAATAACGAGCACTTTTAACGGTCGAGACTGATTTACGCTACTCCTAACATATGGTGCCGAACTTGATTGGGCTGCCCGTAACTGTGATCCCAGTTTCGTGTCTTCCTCCCTCAGCCTAAAAAATCCCCCAATGCACTCCACACGGCCCCTGCCACCCGTGTAGCCAATTCACGTGTGTAGTGCACACCTGATCTATCCCTACGCAACCCAACCCCAGGCCAACATCTAGGAATCTGCATCCATGATATATATATTATATATATGTATATATAAATCAGGATAGGGAAATGAGCCACCACTTACCTTTAGATGATGGATGTGGGGTATGAACACACAGAAAAGACACAACACAAATAATAAAGTAATTTTCGCGATAAACCCTTCGTCAACGGGGAGAACATTATGAGGGGTGGGTGAGGTTGGAGACTGCCTCACAGGAGGCTGTTGGCCAGGAAAACGGTGGGAGTAAATTCAAACCACTGCAAAGTATTGATAAATATACAACTAATCTTTCGTCGGTGGGAAGAGCAAAATATAATTCTGTTTATGTCTTTTCTGTGTGTTCGTACCCACATCCATCATCTAAGGGTAAGTGGTGGCTCATTTCCCTATCCTAATTTAATTCCTTTTCACTACTTAGCACCTTCATTTCATTGTTACTAAATATATATATGTATACATTTCTACCACATTTTTTTACCCCTACAACTGATCAAAATGAAAATAAGGTTTCTCTACGAAGTATTGTGCAATTGGTTTGTTTTTATGTTTGTTATGTGTTCATCTCTCCCTCCAGCCTTCATGTCTCGTAAGTGATGGGTTATTTTTCCGTATCCTATCTAATTTTTAGTGCCCAATGGCAGTTTCCTTGTTTCTATTATCCATATATTCGATATACTTCTGTAATCAAAGGTTTATAGTTAAAAACAAAAAGAAACATATGTTTTATATTTAATGTTATGTGCAGAATGCAAGTGTGCATATTCTAAATGTTAAGTGTATATGTGAAGAATACTGGACTGCATGTACTATTTAGCACATAATGCTATCACAATGAGCTAAAAAAAGTAGTTACTTTTTCTTTCTTTCTTTCTACTTTGCAAACCTTTAAAATTACAAATACAAAGTAGAACACAACCTATAGTTGAAGAATTAGGAGATTTTTGTTTTTGTTTTTTTGTGTAGTAACTGGAATTATTATTCAAGCACTGTAGATGTGTGGTACCTGTTGTGCCGCCTGTAGCAGGGGGACGTGAGCGTGGGAAACGATGTCTGGGAGTCAGCGCCACTCGCGCACGCAGAGCGTCGAGGCCGTGTCGGCGCAGCACTCCACTGCGTCCGGTCGACCCCCCTCGGGCTGACAGACCGCCAGGTAGCCGCGGAACAGACTCACCTGGAACCGGAGTGGCCACTGCCCGAGTGTAGGTTCCGTCCACAATTAAAAAGAGGAGTGCACGAGAATAGAGTTGCTGATAGAATAGAATTTTCTGATGAGATGGTGAACGAACTCTAAATAGAATGCTGAAACATCTAAATAAAACTTGTGAAAAGTTTGGAATGAAAATAAATACAGCAAAAACTAAGAGTATGGTGACTGGAAAAGAAAAAAAAAAAAAATATTAAGATGGACCAGACTGATATCAGCGAAGTAAGAGCCTTCAAATTTCTTGGAAGTACAATGACAGGACACTTGAGATGCCACCAAGAGGTGAAAACTCACATTGCATAGAGAAGGAAGCGTTTAATAGGAAGAGGCGATTATTAACTGGAAAAGCAGGCAAAGTGCTCACGGAAAGATTTTGTAACAGCCCTCATACCTGAACTTTAAATAGAATTTTATTTAATGAAGTATTTGTAGTGAGCCAAAATTTGCTTGAATGTGATCTGGTATGTTTGTTATGTAATTAACTGTAAATCCGTGTATATAGACTTTATTTTATGAGAAGAAATTATTTAAAGGCCACTACATGGCAACTACACGTGTTTTGTGCAAGATAATTGCTTAAATGCTTGTAATTCCAGGTATTAATCCAAGTTACAATGTCTACAGGACAATTTTCTACAGTTTAAAATGATTTCTGTAAATAATTTTGTGTTTAAGTATCTTTAATTTCCATTTCTGACCGTTTTGTAATGATTTTAAATGATTAAGTACTAATTCTGATTGTTTTTTTAATATGTTTAATTGTTTGAGTAATTGTTAATGTTCGAGAAATATCTGGCGGAAGCTTTTGAAGACTTCTAGAAATTTCGATAGAGCCTATATAAAGAAATCAGCAGGAGGATGGTGGTAGTTTATACAGATTCACTTTGCAACTTCCAACGACTGCATTAGTAGTATCTCTGGATTGCATCTATGCATGTAAACAATATCATTGACGTGTTTTCTGAAAATAAAGGAAAGTTTAAGCTGAAGTACACTGTGGACTACTTAATTATCAGATTAATTAAACCACGAAGAATCTGACAACTTGGACAATGTTTTGTATGGAGTGAGGCTGTTTATGGGGTAGAGGCGTGGACACTAAGACAAGAAGATGAAAACCAGTTAGAAGCTTATGAGGCGTACATAAGGAGAGGATAAGCTGGGTGGATAAAGTAAGAAATTTTGGAATACTGGATAGGTCTGGTGAGAGGAGAAAACTACTAAACCACTCCAAGTGATAAAAGAGAGAAAGATGGAACACTTGCTGAGAGGGGAGTGCCTGATAAAAGACACCCTGGAAGGTCTAGGAGAGTGAGGGGAAGAAAGAGGTGAAATTACAGACAAAATCAGAGAAAACGGCAACTACACGGACGTGAAGAGAAGGGCAGAAGAGTAGAGAGAGGAGCCATGTGAAAACATGCAGAACACTGGCGGTGATGAGTTCAAAAAATTATGTGCAATTATAGGCTTGTTGACGGACACGAAATGAAATACATGAATACTCTTAACTTTAATACCTTCCAGGCCAAATCTTTAGGACAGCTTTGTTCTACTTTAGACAAAGCATCTTTTGTCAAATTCCAAGCTGGAACTCTCCACGCAGTTTCGAGGAGCAGGAACTGGTAGCAAGAGTTTTCTTCATTTGCGTATTCCAGCAGTACATCCCACTGGTTAAGCTCCTTGCAACATCTAAATAAAATAAAAGTAACACACCAATTAAACACAATCACTATAAAGTTTAAAAAAAATTTACGATGATAAACTACAATTTAAAAGTAAGTCTGACACTGCGCAACTATAAAATTTGCAGAATCATTATGGCACAACCAATTTTCTTCGCTACATCCAATATGAAAGTACAACTGAAACTGCGGTACAGACCTTATCCAGTGGTCTTCCCAGAGCTTCATCTCAGTCAGCATAGTGGCGCCACTCTGAGCTTCGGTCATCGCCACTTCGTACGCGCCCCGTGCTCGTTCGTAGAAACCCTGCTCCTCGTACGCGATGGCGACCTTCGTCTCGTGGTGTCTCGCGTAGTGACACCACAGTCCCGCCCACATGTCGCGCTCAGACAACGAGCTGTATATGTCAGACAGGGCGGCGACAGCCTCCGGCCACTGTGACAGTAGCCCAGGAAAATAAAAACAACCAAACAGTAACACCTTAACTAAATGGTCATTCAAATACAGGGTCTGGCAGTAAAACCTCCCGCATATGACGTAGCTAGCGTGTGGGTTGTAGTGAGGATACTGATGTGGACTGTGTTTTGTTTGAAAGTGGTGTACGTGCCACTTTCAGTGTGCGCCGTGGATTGGCTTGACAAACATTGGGCATTTGTTGTGGAAGATTATTCGTAACCGTGGTTCTGTGATTAGTACTCTGCGAGTGTTTCGGAGACGATTCGAACTTGGCTGACATGATCGTGTCCTGGACAGAAAAACTATTCAACTGTGGGTTTCAAACTTCAAAAAGACAGGTTCAGCACTGAAAAGAAAACCTACATCCCGTCCTCGGACTGCAACGACACCGAAAAATGTGGCGCGTGTTAGAGTGTCTGTGCAACAATCACCAATGCGTTCATCACTTAAACATGGAGCTGCCCATGGATTTTCTGATAGCAGTTTAAGAAGAATTATTCATAGAGAACTTCATATGCACCCCTTCAAAATGATGGTCACCCAGGAATTAAGTAAAAGAGACTTCGAAACTCACAGAGCTGCATGTGAGGAAATTCTTCAAAACATTCCTCTTTTCACTTTGTTTATTTCTTTCGATGAGGCTCGTTTCTACTTGTCAGGAACTGTAAACAAACAGAATTTCCAATACTGGGCTGCAGAAACCCTCGAGAAATTAATCAGTGATTACTACACAGCCCTCACGTGAGAGTTTGGTCCATTGCTGCTCAATGTTTTGTGTGGGGACCGTATATTTCGAAGAAGGTGGCCACACTGTAACGGTTAATTCAAACCGTTTGTCACCTGCTAGAGACCTTCTAACAGCCTAGGCTAAACCAACATCCCACACCTCTCGGCGTTCTATGCAAATGTTGCGCGAGTTGGTTCCTGAGCATCGTGTGGCCCTCAAGGTCTCCTGATTTATCACCTTGATATTTTTTCTTTGGGACACTTAAATACTCTAGTGTACAAACATCATCCCACAACACTACAAGCACTTAAAGAGGCCATTAACCAAGAAATGGTAGCCATTTCAAGAGAAATGACAAGAGGATGTATGGAGAACTTTCGGGATAGACTTTGTGAATGTGTCAACAATGGAGGACGTCAATTAGCAGGTCTAATTTTTAAAACCAAATAATTAAAAATGGCAAAGTATATATTTCTCATAAATAAAGGTAATTATTCTGTGACGACCTATTAAAATCAGGGAAGTTTTATTACCGGACCATGTACAAATTGGAAATTCTTCACTGTACTGTCTGTAAACAAATATATAAATACAGTAACTCATTTTCCTACATAGTGTCCTTCAACAGAAATACAATACCTCTGATTGAATAAAGAAGAGGGCTACTATAGTATCCAATTTCATACGTACTATATAATTACGAAGTCTTTCTCGGCGTTGAGAATACAAATAATGCTCTCGGGTGACTAGCCAAGTTATAGAAGTGTTATAATAATCACACAATATTTCGGCGCTCTGAATCGTCGGCGCCATCTTCCGGTGAAGTGAGGTCAGGAACATGCGAAGCTGCTGAGCTAGACCAGATTCCCGCTGCTAACCTCTGATTGGTCGGCTGTGGAACCAGTCGTAGCAGGGGTCAAATCTCGTTGCGGCTTGAATCGATGCCAAGGTGGAGTTACGGCTAGATTTGATGTCCTTTTCACATGACATATAGCGGATGGGCTTAAAATCACCGCTCTTTCGAAGAAGATATCCGAAAACAAAGCCTTCACGATAAATTGTTTGTCCAACTGATGGGTCAACACGAATCCATTGCAGGCCTCATATTGACCCATGCTGCCACGTGATTGGTCAGATTTGTAACCAATGGTACCCGGGGTCCTGCCTCGTAGTAACTCAATGTACTAGCAGTGTAGCGCTGTAGCTGTTATGATGTGAACACAGAGTAACACTATACCAGCAGTGTAGCGCTGTAGCTGTTATGATGTGAACACAGAGTAACACTATACCAGCAGTGTAGCGCTGTAGCTGTAATGCTGTGAACACAGAGTAACACTATACCAGCAGTGTAGCGCTGTAGCTGTTATGATGTTTGTTTTTTTGTTTTGTTTATGTCTTTACGCCTCGTCGACGTCGAGGTCATTAAAGGCGGGAAAGTACAGGGGGCAAGGAACGGGAAGGAATTCGGCCAAGGCCTTTTGAAGCATTCACCTGGAGTGTTTTAGGGAAGCCACTCAAATCCGGATGTCAAAACGGGGATTCGAACCCGCGTCCTCCTGAATATTACGATGCAAGACTCTAACAATAAAAACCAGACATTAAATACTAAAGTTTAAATCTTGTGAGATAACA
>JARYHS010008074.1:2102536-2222262 GCA_031002005.1 Vandiemenella viatica
TATTTTGTTTCAATTTTATCGTTGGTCGAGCTTATCTCCCCCCCACCTCCTGGCAATTCTACCACCACCGTGGATTTTGCGTCTTTGTTTCATTCGTGTGGCGGGCCGGGATTTGATCACATCTTTCCCCCTGCCATATAGCTCGCCTCACACATGATTAAGACATATGTCGAAATATTGTGCATTTTATTTGTTTTTGTGTTTTTACGTGTTCGTCTTGCCCTCCTGCCTTCATCTGTGGTAAGTGACGGGTATCTGTTTATTTTTCCCTATCCTATCTGTTTCTCTTATTCCTTATTCTCTCTCTTCTTGTTACTCCTATTCCTCTGAAATTTCATTTCCACAGATTGTACTCTCCCTTTGCCTCTCTCCTTCATCACCCATGTTTCTGCCCCATATGTTAAAATTGGCACAGAGTATGTTTTATAGATTGCCTCTTTGCTCTTTTGCGGGACATCACTACCCCATACCAGACTTCTAATACTGTTAAAAAATCCATCAGCACATCTTCCTCTTTCATTTATCTCCTTCCTGTTTCCTCCATTTTCTTCGATACAGTGTGTTGCACCATTCTTGTATATAATTATGTATACAAGTTAGATTCGTGTGAGAGTTTTAAAGAATTGTTGGGTTGTTCTCCTTTTTTGCTATTCTCCTTGTCATGGTAAAGTGTGTTTAAAGGCGGAATCACTGGCGACCGTGTCAGCAGAGTTTGTTTCTTCGAATATTTACGGTAAAATGTGTTAACTCTCTGTGGGAATTAGTGTGAGCAGGTCGAGAGAGAAATGCGACAGCCTTCATTGCCGACACCTCTTAATAAAATAACTTAGTAGAGGGCAAAAGTAGGTTTGAAGAGGAAAGGAGAAAGAGGAGTGTGTAGGGAGATTGCCACCACAGTGTGCAGTTGAAACGTGCTTCACTGTTAACTTGCTTCGTTCATGCTTCTTTCAGAATGCGAAAAAATTAGTACATACTTTTCAAGAAGGAAGGCTCAGTTTACAGTAATCCATTTCAATAGCAATGATAACTAAATCAATTCCTGTCATATGATTTATAGGGGTTGTCACTTGATACTTCATTTCTGAAATTGCAGGTTTCGGTATTGGCAATTTTATCATCTCACGAAGGGACGTCTACTCTCATTGAAGTTTCGACTTCATCTGTTTGTTAATAATGACCAGCGAATTGTAATGGTAAATTCAAAGCATGTATATGTAATATTCTCGATGGAAATTTTAATCTTTAGTTAAACTTTATGGAATGGGATAATTAATTATACTTTATTAAATGATAAATAATTGTATCAAGCTTTTGCCTTTTTGTATCAATCAGTTCCGTTACAAAGTCCATCGCAATCGTATAAATTATCATATTCTGAAAAGCTCTGATTACCTCACTAGCTGTAATATATGTCTTGTGTTTGTCTGCAGTCGGTTGCAGTTGCATTATTGTAACTAGCAGTCACGAATCGAGCGGCTCTCCTCTGTACTTTCTCTAACGTGTCAATCAATTCCTTGTGATAACTTCAGGACTGGTGATGCTACCTGTCATATTTACCCATTGTTTCTAACCAGCATACCCGTAGAACACCCAGTTCTCACGTGTACTGTGTAATACGCAGCAGTCTGTAAGCCAGTTTCTTTCTTGTAGCCCAATTTTACTCAGAAGTTCTTTAAAGACCAGTACTAACACAGATAATCATATGACAATTTGCTGGAATGGCCATGCCGAGCTTGGTGCGTGAGCGGTAACACTCTGGCCCCGCATTCGGGAGTACGCTGGTTCGAATCCCCATCCTGGCATCCAGATTTGGGTTTTCCGAGTTTTCCCCAAATTGCTCCAGGTGAATGACAGTACGCTTCTTTCAGAAGATCGTGGCTGAATTCCCCCCTCCCCCTCCCTCCTGTCAGGTGCAAAGGTTCGTTGGGGGATTACAAACACTTTAACCTGAACTGTGAACAGCTAAGTTCTTGACCATGAGTATCCTTCTGGTACCTATAATATTAAATAGATCGGCTGCCACATATTCGTATTAAACCCTAAATATGAAGAGTAAATTAAATAAAGTCACTTGACACAGTTTCAGAATAACACAATACTTATATTCTTGAAAATAGTTCACTCGTACATTGTCGGTACCATATACGTCGATAAAGCATCGAACAACAGTTTCTTGAAGATAACAGGTTAAGCATATTCATACACGAAGACAAACTCACATAGTCCCACTAACATTAGTGCGTACACTACTATGGCATGCTGGCGTTTGCTGAAACCGCTCGGAGCAGTTCCCACCGCTAACCAGCGTGAAGTTACGCGATCACTTCCTGGCGAAAGAATTAGACCAATCATGGTGGCTGCATGGCCTTTTATAAGCTTGCCATGGCCTATGATGTCAGTAAATTTTTTCTTTAATTAATATCTCTCAAAGTACGAAATAGTTTAACTTGCAATTTATACAAGGGCTTCCTATGATCATTTTCTATATGTTTTAATTTAATTTAGCATCCAAAGGGGTTTCTATAAGCTTAACGTTAAAGTTTCCTACGTCATGAGCTTGATGGACTTTCTCAAGCTCCAACAACAATTAGCGTCAATCTATCTTTAAAAACTTAATTACCAGACAACTGTTTCAGCTTTTTACCCAAACCATTATATGTGTGTAATTGTCTCAATTTAAGCTATCTACTGATAGAAATTTCAGATTAATATTCCTTTTAGTTAAAAAGCTCATTTTTTCTCATAATTAAAACTGCTAATTAAACTTTGCCACATTAGTTAATTTTACTACCAAAATATCTATAACAATGCTGACTATAGATGGTGTAAAAATTCAGCTGTAGATTTACTCAATTCAAAGATATTACAAATCTTATATTTTTAATTTCCTGATCGCGTATTTCAAAACATGTGCAAACCAAATTATCTCTTAAAATAATTTTTTCCTGATATAATAAATACACTTTAAAATGATTATAATGGTGAGTTTTCACTGTGGAAATGAGTAGTGGGAAATTCCTTCAAGTTGACAATTACTCTTCTCAAAATTTCTAAGTCCAACACAAATGACTTCAAAATCAGTTTGTAAACTATGTTATTGCTGGAGATGAGTAGTGGGAGTGCTTTTGGTGAACTAAAGGGTGCCTTACACTCCGTTTCTCGTCCTCAGTTCCATCCCGTCTCTTAATGATCTTGATGTTGATGACGTGTAGAGCCATAAGTAAAATAAAAAAAAATTAATTAAATTAAATAAAAAAGAGTGTACTGGGAAACATGAAATATTTTAATATCATATTTAGAGGGAGTAACAGATTATATGCAGGCACACTCAGAACATAGATAAAAATTTCATTTTTCCATATAGCAACAATGTCGCAAAAAATATTATTAAATGGGAAGTTCATAAAAATGTTTTTTTTTTTTTTTTTTTTCCTAACTGTATTGATGAAACTTTATGTTTTTCAGTGCACTCATGAAGTACCTTGGAAAGAGCCATAATTTGTGGCACAGAATGTCTTTGACTTTAGAGAAACTGGTGTCTGACAACAGCCGCACTGGTCATCACAAGAACAGGAGGGGGACAAGTGACTGCTGCGAATCCGAACGCACCGCTCCGGTTCACAGTGTGAGTATGACGATCTTTAAACTAACAGCTCATTAGATTTTATTCTCCTGAAAATACACTGGTGTTATCATCAGTTTGATGAGTATGAGTGTCGCTCAGATATGAGTCAATTGACTCTCGTGGTGACCTGGACGGTGCAACGTGGTGGCATGGAGAGGGAATGGGGCCCTCAAACTCACGCGCTGCTGAGGGTGCACGATAAGCAACAGTGTCACCTGCTCGACACATTGTTACTAGTTTTCTTGCCAACGAATGTGTGAAATTGGGTGAAATTTGGAATAGACTCCAAACACGCTTCACTAACGTTACTCTTGAAAACCCAATTGTTCTATTGGACCAAGATGCTTCAAAATGGGCAGGATGAAATGGAAAATCAAAGTAATAGCATAACAGCTTCCAACAAAAAAATAAAATCTATTCTTATAAAATGCAACTTTTGGTCACCTGTTGCACCAAGACGTCACTCAATCATGTCGGACTTTGACGTTTCACTTTTTGCCTCCACTGTCCAACAAAAGATGAATGGAGATGTTTGAGGTTTTGTGCACTATTTGATAACAATTCATTTAGCTATGCATCCACAAATCAATTAATTGTCATAACAGTGGAAGAAAAGTATTCCATTGAAATCGGCATATTAATTATTAGTGTCTTTGCTTAGTTAAAATTCATTTTATGTAGATTTTTCTTGTGAACCCTGGACAGCGATACCGTTGCTACAGTAAGCTAACAAATATCTACATTACATCATTTTCGAGATAATCAACATTATTTGATGAAAATTGTATTTAGCAAAGAAACAAATTGCTAAAATAATGCATTCAACATGTCATTTTTGATGGGCATATGAGATATTTATATTCAATGTAGATATTTTAAATCACTGTTGTAATATACTGAAATAAATGATTTGCTGAATCACTGAAATAAAGGTATGTACTGCGTTTAAATTAATGTATTAACTATTAGTTGCTTTTATTACTGATGTCGAATATATCTCACACAAGTAAATATTTCCAGCAGGTCAAATTTAGATTACTATACAACTGATGTATTCATGCGCACGTAATACAGTCTATGAAATTTGAACAGCAATGTTAGTAGAAGTTGTGCTTATGTTGAATGCAAACAGCACCAGAATGACAACTGACACAATTTTTTACAGAAGAATTCCCAATGAATTTAGTTTTATAAATTATTTAAGCTGCTTTTATAAGCTCTGTGTTACTGAAGTTGCCACATTTTTGTATTTATCGCACTGAATGAGACCCGGACCAGGAATAAAACCAATATCACGTGCCGTAGTATAAGGTTTTAGGATTCCTAATTAATTATAATTTAATTGGTTCCCTAATTCAGACATCATTCATTCAGTAGAACTTCCATCCGTGTCGCTGTGTAAACTACAACTGAAATATGTACAAATTACAAAATAAGGTTACAAGCATTACATAACAATAGTTTATTTATTTACCGAACCGCGGAGAAACTAATAGTCAGAACACTCTGTTAAACCTGTTATTTTTGACAGGCTTTGGGGCTAGTAGTATTAACAATCACCAATACCTGATTATATTTTGTGTTCTTAGTGATGGATGTTGGTTGTTCTGAGGGGAGTTGTAGTTGTGATGGTGACAGGGAGTAACGCGCGGGAAGCCATTAATATCGCTAGTGTGTACTGGTGGTTACGAGCGAAACAGTCACGGCCAAAATGGAACCTTTTATCCTTTGGATACTATACGTCTTGGATGCAGCTCGGTGAAGGAACAGGAAAAAGGACGATATGAAAGTTTTAAGTTTGTCAAAATATAAAAGACTACATTTTATCATTAATGTGGGGACAATCCAAAGAGAAACAGATTGAACCAGACTTGTCCCCTGGTACCTATCAATGTCAGACATAAGGCCTACAAAGTCATAAACGGCATCAAACAACCAGTATCTATGAAGCTAATATTGAAGTCATACGTGAACTTACAAAAGACAATTCTGGCATTATTGTTGTTAAGATTGCATCAAAAGTGACAATGAATGCACAAAGTGTGTAATACGATTATGTCTGACAAACACGTCTTCTTGACAAAGCACAAAAGAATGTGCAGAAAGACATGTGTCGGTAACTTCTGAATAGCTTTGAATAAGAATGAGAGGCTTTTGTTGACTATATTGTGACCTGTGACAAAATATGGATCCATCACTATAACCCACAAAATAAGAGGATGAGTATGGAGGGGTGGTAGGTTGGAGAGGGAGCACGAATCGAGGCAAGACTCAAATGTCAGCTGGGAAAGTTTTGGGACTCAAAAGCTGTATTGCCCATTGGCTTACTACAGACTCGAATGATGTCGGATGTGGCCTACAATTTTCAGGTGCTGGATGATTCCAAGACTGTTCACCACAACACACGATGCCAGCAAACAAATCACAGTTCATCGTCCTGCGCAACAATGCCCACTCACACAGCAGTTATAACTGGTGATAACTGATTCACCTCACATCAGAAGGCAAATGGTGCTAATCAAATTATGGTCGAGAATTCTGAACAACAATCCATCCATGATATATTAGGGAATACAAAACACGGCTGAAGTCACGTCGCCCTGCCTGGAAGACTGCCGTCAGTCTAACATCTAACTCCTTCAGCCCTACAGATAGCTGGACAGCGGAATGGGCATCGTCAACACCACAGGGCAAATTACCAATCCCTGCTGGAAACTACCAGGATTCAACTTACCGCCGTCAATAGTGATAGATGTGGTACGGGAAGAACTGCTTCAGCTATGCACACCTGGGGCTGGGCAGATTCTCCGTACTGTGACCGCAGTGAGGTTTTGCAAACTTTGTTGCACATTTTGCAGAATTGGCCATTGTGTGTCTTGCCTGGAAGCCTTTAAAATTTAAATTTAGCTACTCCAGAGGTGGTGGCCTGGTTGGAGGGCCTCGATGTCATGTTGTAGTGGTTATGGCTGGCGATCCTGTCATAGACTTCTCATCACAAGCCAGCTGTGGGCCTTGTCTGCTAGACTATGTATACATGTGTATATACCTGGAAAAGAAAGGGAAATTACACCCAACACTCACAAAAGTTGAAGGGAGGAGGGCAGCAGCAAACAAAACAACACAAACAAAGAAAAACCAATATTTCGGGTGAAAACCCCTGTTTCATGTTAACAGAGGTAAGGCACTCTATGAGAGGCTGCGTCGAATACAGGTCTTGCGTAAGCCCAGCCACCTACCTCTGTTAACTTGGAAAAGGGGTTTTCACCCGAAATATTGTTTTTTCTTTGTTTGTGTTGTTTTGTGTTGCTGCTGCACTTCTCTCCTTCCACTTTGGTGAGTGTTGGATATATTTTCCCTTTCTTTTCCATGTAAATATTGCCTCACGGCATTTTTTCCTTTTATTGTTACCTATATATGTGTATACAACTAAGGAAAATGGAAGCGGCTTCTAGGCGATATAAATAAGAAAAGAAAGGGAAATTAACCCACCACATACCAAAGTGGACGGATGCGATGAGAGAACACTAATGCTGACAAACAAACAACACAATATTTCGGCATATGCCTTGCTCACAAACAGAAAAAACGGGCCATTAGGCTCGGAACGTGTGTGCACACCGAACGTTACCTAATGACACAGTCATCTTTTCTTATCTATATATATGTGTATAATTATTTTAAAAGGTAGTTGTTCAATAAGTTCAGTATGATTGTAGTTGAGTGTTATGTCATGTTGCATCATATGCTAAATAAATAAAATAATACTTATTCTAATGCTGGCAACCTTTTGAACACCCACCTTATAGTCCAGTGTAGTTCCAATGTGACTACCCCGTGTTTGGTTCTCTAGGCACTGAGAGGGGAGAGATTTGAAAACAATGCAGCAGTCAAACAGTATGTGGCCAACTTTTGCTTTACGCCTCGCTGACGTCAATGTCAGGCTGGCTGGGACTGGAGACAAGCAATAGCATGACATGAGGTGTACAGTGACGTACATAATTAGTGGACACTCCCTTAGCACTTTTATTTATAGACAATATAGCTTAATAGAACCTCGTAATTCTAGATAATTTTTTAACTTGTTTTCGAAATTTGAAATGATGATTTGAGGTCTCTATGGACTCCCCCCTCCCTGCTCCCTCCTCCCTCCCCCCTGATGTGCCCTTATTTATGGACAATATTCCTGTTTGTACGTGCGTGACCCTCGTACTTACTGTGTACTTGTTGTCACAGTGGCCAGAAGCTGTCGCCGCCCTCTCTGACGTGTACGCCTCGTTGTCCGAGCATGACATGTGGGCGGGCCTGTGGCGTCAGCACGCGAGACACCACGAGACGAAGGTCGCGATCGCGTACGAGGAGCATGGATTCTTCGAACGAGCGCGGGGCGCGTACGAAGTGGCGATGACCGAAGCTCAGAGTGGCGCCACTACGCTGACTGAGATGAAACTGTGGGAGGACCACTGGATAAGGTCTGTACCACAGTCTCAGTTGTACTTTCATATTGCATGTAATGAAGAAAATTGGTTGTGCCATAATGATTCTGCAAATTTTATAGTTGCGCAGTATCAGGCTTACTTTTAAATTGGAGTTTACCATTGTAGATTTTTAAAAAACTTTATAGTGATTGTGTTTAATTGGTGTATTACTTTTATTTTATTTAGATGTTGCAAGGAGCTTAACCAGTGGGATGTACTGCTGGAATATGCAAACGAAGAAAACTCTTGCTACCAGTTCCTGCTCCTCGAAACTGCGTGGAGAGTTCCAGCTTGGAATTTGACAAAAGATGCTTTGTCTAAAGTAGAACAAAGCTGTCCCAAAGATTTGGCCTGGAAGGTATTAAAGTTAAGAGTATTCATGTATTTCATTTCGTGTCTGTCAACAAGCCTATAATTGCACATAATTTTTTGAACTCATCACCGCCAGTGTTTTGTTTGTTTTCACACTGCTGGTCTCTCTACTCTTCTGCCCTTCTCTTCACGTCCGTGTAGTTGCCGTTTACTCTGATTTTGTCTGTAATTTCACCTCTTTCTTCCCCTCACTCTCCTAGACCTTCCAAGGTGTCTTTTATCAGGCACTCCCCTCTCAGCAAGTGTTCCATCCAGTTTTTCTTTCTCTCTTTTATGACTTGGAGAAGTTTAGTAGTTTTCTCCTTTCACCAACCCTTTCCAGTACTCCAAAATTTCTTACTGTATCCACCCAGTTTATCCTCTCCTTATCCACGTCTCATAAGCTTCTAACTGGTTTTCATCTTCTCGTCTTAGTGTCCACATCTCTACCCCATTAACAGCCACACTCCGTACAAAACATTGTCCAAGTTGTCAGATTCTTCGTGGTTTAATTAATCTTATAATTAAGTAGTCCACAGTGTACTTCAGCTTAAACTTTCCTTTATTTTCAGAAAATACGTCAACGATATTGTTTACATGCATAGATGCAATCCAGAGATACTACTAATGCAGTCGTTGGAAGTTGCAAAGTGAACCTGTATAAAATACTACCATCCTTCTGCTGATTTCTTTATAAAGGGTCTATCGAAATTTCTAGAAGTCTTCAAAAGCTTCCGCCAGATATTTCTCGAACATTAACAATTACTCAAACAATTAGACATATTAAAAAAACAATCAGAATTAGTACTTAATCATCTAACATCATTACAAAACGGTCAGAAATGGAAATTGAAGATACTTAAACACAAAATTATTTACAGAAATCATTTTAAACTGTAGAAAATTGTCCTGTAGACATTGTAACTTGCATTAATACTTGGAATTACATGCTCTTGCACAAAACACGTGTAGTGGCCTTTAAATAATTTCTTCTCATAAAATAAAATCTATATACACGGATTTACAGTTAATTGCATAACAAACATACCAGATCACATTCAAGCAAATTTTAGCTCACTACAAATACTTCATTAAATACAATTCTATTTAAAGTTCAGGTATGAGGGCTGTTAGATAATCTTTTCGTGAGCACTTTGCCTGCTTTTCCAGTTAATAATCGCCTCTTCCTATTAAACACTTCCTTCTCTATGCAATGTGAGTTTTCACCTCTTGGTGGCATCTCAAGTGTCCTGTCATTGTACATCCAAGAAATTTGAAGGCTCTTACTTGGCTGATATCAGTTTGGTCCATCTTAATATTTTTTTTTTTTTCTTTTCCAATCACCATACTCTTAGTTTTTGCTGTATTTATTTTCATTCCAAACTTTTCACAAGCTTCACTTAGGTTTTTCAGAATTCTATTTAGAGTTTGTTCACCATCTCATCAGCAACTCTATTCTCGTGCACTCCTCTTTTTTAATTGTGGACGGTACCTACACTCGGACAGTGGCCCCTCCGGTTCCAGGTGAGTCTGTTCCGCGGCTACCTGGCGGTCTGTCAGCCCGAGGGGGGTCGACCGGACGCCGTGGAGCGCTGCGCCGACACGGCCTCGACACTCTGCCTGCGCGAGTGGCGCCGACTCCCAGACATCGTTTCCCACGCTCACGTCCCCCTGCTACAGGCGGCACAACAGGTACCACATATCTACAGTGCTTGAATAATAATTCCAGTTACTACACAAAGAAACAAACAAAAAAATCTCCTAATTCTTCAACTATAGGTTGTGTTCTACTTTGCATTTGTAATTTTAAAGGTTTGCAAAGTAGAAAGAAAGAAAGGAAAAGTAACTACTTTTTTTAGCTCATTCTGATAGCATTATGTGCTAAATAGTACATGCAGTCCAGTATTCTTCACATATACACTTAACATATAGCATATGCACACTTGCATTCTGCACATAACATTAAATGTAAAACATATGTTTCTTTTTGTTTTTAACTATAAACCTTTGATTACAGAAGTATATCGAATATATGGATAATAGAAACAGGAAACTGCCATTGGGCACTAAAAATTAGATAGGATACGGAAAAATAACCCATCACTTACGAGACATGAAGGCTGGAGGGAGAGATGAACACATAACAAACATAAAAACAAACCAATTGCACAATACTTCGTAGAGAAACCTTATTTTCATTTTGATCAGTTGTAGGGGTAAAAAAATGTGGTAGAAATGTAAACATATATATATTTATTAACAATGAAATGAAGGTGCTAAGTAGTGAAAAGGAATTAAATTAGGATAGGGAAATGAGCCACCACTTACCCTTAGATGATGGATGTGGGTACGAACACACAGAAAAGACATATACAGAATTATATTTTGCTCTTCCCACCAACCAAAGATTAGAGGTATATTTATCAATGCTTTGCAGTGGTTTGAATTTACCCCCACCATTTTCCTGGCCAACAGCCTCCTGTGAGGCAGTCTCCAACCTCACCCACCCCTCATAATGTTCTCCCGTTGACGATGGGTTTATCCCGAAAATTACTTTATTATTTGTGTTGTGTCTTTTCTGTGTGTTCATACCCCACATCCATCATCTAAAGGTAAGTGGTGGCTCCTTTCCCTATCCTGATTTATACATACATATATATAATATATATATCATGGATGCAGATTCCTAGATCTTGGCCTGGGGTTGGGTTGCGTAGGGTTCCCTTGGATAGATCAGGTGTGCACTACACACGTGAATCGGCTACACGGGTGGCAGGGGCCGTGTGGAGTGCATTGGGGGATTTTTTAGGCTGAGGCAGGAAGACACGAAACTGGGATCACAGTTACGGGCAGCCCAATCAAATTCAGCACCATATGTTAGGAGTAGCGTAAATCAGTCTCGACCGTTAAAAGTACTCGTTATTAACTGTAGAAGTGTTTGTAATTAGCAGCCTGAGCTTGAAAGCATTATTAGTGTAACAGAAGCTGATATTGTATTAGCTACTAAAAGCTGGTTAAAACCAGATATAAGTTCAGCAGAAATATTTAACGATAGAATGAATGTTTTCCGTAAGGATAGGTTGAACTCCAATGGAGGCGGTGTATTTATAGCTGTTAGTAAACACCTGTCGTGTAACAAAATAAATATTGATACGGTCTGTGAAATCCTATGGATTAGACTAAACGTAGCTAGGACAAATTTGTATTAGGGTCTTTCTATCGTCCACCAGATGCAGATGTAGGTGTTGCTGAGGCCTTAAGAAATAACGTAAGTAATTTAGCTCGTCAATTTCCGGATCATGGAATAATACTAGGAGGTGACTTCAACTTTCCATATATCAACTGGACTAATTACGCCCACATTACTGGAGGCAGGGATAGAATATCCTGTGAAATTATTCTTGACCTTTTCTCAGATCTTAATCTTGAGCAGCTCGTCACTGAACCAACGCGGTGCCACAACGATAACGAAAACATTTTAGATATTCTCGTTACGAATAGGCCTAAATTATTCAAGGACATTTCTACCACCATGGGAATAAGTGATCATAAAGCTGTAATTGCTACAGTAAAGTTAATACCTGCGCACAAAAAGAAAAAAGAAAGGGTCATTTACAGCCTCGAAAAGGCCCCTAAGGAGAGTTTAAGAACGTTTTTGAGGGATAATTACATTACCTTTATAGAAGGAAGAGGGTCGGTTGAAGAGATGTGGCTTCGATTCATGCATATAGTCAGGGATATGCATATATACCAAACAGGACAATCAGGGATGGGAACGATCCCCCGTGGTATATGCATGAAGTTAAAAGGTTACTTAAAAAAACAAAGGAAGATACATGCACGCTCAAGGAGGACGATGTATAGGAGTGATTTAGAAAAGTTAGCTGAGACAAGAGAACTTGTTAAGAATGCGATGCACGAGTCTTTTAATGACTTTAGATGCAACTCACTTTCCAAGAGTCTCAACGAAAACCCAGACAAATTTTTATGGTATGTAAAAAAAGTTAGTGGTTGTGACAACAATATGTCAGTTCTACTACAAGACGTAGGGAAGTTGATGACAGCGCGACAAGGCTACCCTATTTAACACCGAATTTAAAAGTTCTTTCACTGACGAAAAGATGGAAAACATTCCCGCTTTTGCACGGCGTGTAGAATTTGAGATGGATCCAGTTCAAATAAGATAGTGTAGGTATCATAAAGCAATTAAAGCTCCTAAAATGGGGGAAGGCACCAGGTCCTGTTGATATACCAGTAAGAGTATTTTCAGAATACGCGGAAGAAATAGTTATATTTATGTTTCAGTCAGATAAATTTCGTAAATCTTTAGAAGAAAGAAAAGTACCTTCTGACTGGAAAATAGCGCAGGTGATTCCCGTTTTCAAGAAAAGGAGATCGGAGGGATCCTAGGTATTATCGACCCATATCTTTAAGATCTGTTTGCAGTATAATTCTGGAGCATGTCATATGCTCTAACGTTATGAAGTTTCTGGATGAAAACGAGCTAATTACAGCAAACCAACACGGATTTCGGAAGAACTGTTCGTGTGAAACGCAACTGGCTCTATTTTCGCATGACATAATGAAGGTTATCAATGCAGTATCACAAGTTGATGCTATTTTTTTGGATTTCCAGAAAGCTTTTGACTCCGTACCACACAACCGGCTTTTGGCGAAGATTCGAGCATACGGTATATGTGATCAGATTTGCAAATGGATATGCGATTTTCTAACTGGTCGGTTGCAGTATGTCATTGTTGACAGGGAAGCCTCTTCTAAGCTAGATGTTACTTTGGGGGTTCCTCAAGGAATTGTAATAGGACCACAGCTTTTCTTAATTTTTATAAACAATCTCGGTGACAACGTTAATTGCAGGATGCGATTTTTTGCTGATGATGCACTTATTTATATGGAAGTGAGGTGCTCTGACGATTGCTTAGAAATTCAGCGCAATCTGGATGTTATTTCGGAATGGTGCCGTAAATGGCAGCTTACACTTAACTGCAAATAAGTAATAAAAAAGACCCCATTTGCTCACGAGTACAAAGTCAACAATTCAGTTGTTGACACTGTGGATTTCCTGAAGTATCTAGGCATAACGATACAAAGCAACATGAAATGAGACTTGCACATAACTTCTGTCGTAGGCAAAGCTAATTCTAAACTACGTTTTATAGGTCGTATTTTGAGAAGTTGTAATGCTCATACAAAGGAAATAGTGTACAAAACACTAGTGCATCCGTATTTGGGATCCGTATCGCAAGGGATTGATTGACACGTTAGAGAAAGTACAGAGGAGGCCGCTCGATTCGTGACCGCTAGTTACAGTCCTTACGTAAGTGTCACAGAGCTGATACGTGGGTCGGCTGAGATTCTTTGGCGGACAGACGACCTCGTTTTCGTTTGAATTTGTTGGAGAATATGCGAAAATGTTTAATTTACGAGTGCAACAAAATACTTCTTCCGCCAACCTATTTAGGTCGCAATGACAGGAGGGATAAGATTCGAGAAATAAGATGCCGTACTGATAAATTTATGCATTCTTTCCTCGTTCTGTTCGGGAGTGGAATGCACTGAATTAGGATTGGTGCTTAGCACCCTCTGCCACCCACAGTAATTGTGAATTGCAGAGTATAGATGTAGATGTAGATATCAAAATAAAATTGTAATTTCCTAAAAATGTTTTCAATAATAATTTTCAAGCAGGCGCTGCAGAGATTATCTTGTTTCACTTGTATTGCTGTTCTACCTCATCCCCCACCCCCAGCACCTCCACCCCCAATCCGCCTTTGTCTCATTCGTTTGGTGGGTCGGGTTGTGATCACGCCTTTCCCCCCGCCATACGTCTCGTCTCTCACCGACATATTGTTTAACTTGTTCTTTTTTTTTTTTTTTTTTTATGGAAAAGGAAGGGAAAATACACCCAAGCGTTGGGAGTATTTTCCCTTTCTTTTCCATGTAAATATTGCTAGTGGCATTTCTTTCCTTTCATTGTTACCTATATATTGTTTGTTTTTGTATTTTTCAAGTGTTTATCTCACCCTCCTACCTTCATACATGGTCAGTGATGTGTTATTTTCCCCTGTCCTAACTAATAATTAGAAATATATGAAATAAATTTTCTAAATGAAATAGAAGTAGAATAATAACATTAGTACTAGTAATGATACTGCAATTAATAAACAGTAATACAAATTAATATTAATAATAATTATAGTCAACATGCTACCTGCAAATATCTATGTAGAAAAATACTTTTTAACTGTTCCAAATGAAGATTTTATTTCAATATCATCGCTATAGAGTATAGAACCATTAGCAGATGATTCTTGCTGAGTTGTTCTCTCATGTAATGGCTCAATACAATACTGTAACATGTGCTCCAACCTTTTGATAAATCTGATTTGTTTATGAGAATAGTAGTTTCACTTCTTGCACGTACAAATACTGACATATTATTAATAAATCAATCAAAGACAACGTTTCAGTAGCCATATTCTCTGCCACCATTATCATTGAGTTGACAGTGGTGGCAGAGATTACGACCGCCGAAATGTTGCGTTTGATCGATAGGCCAACTCAGCCAGTTACCCGAGAAAATTTTATTCATTTACGACGCTGAGAAAACTGCCAGCCTTATACTGATATATTATTTTTGTTATTATTACTACCAGTGATTATTTCCCTTGAGGAAAGTGTTTAAACTAAAATTAGTCATCATTGTTCAGTTGCTTGTGTAAATATTTATATTCTTCCTTCTTTAAAAAAAATAAAAAAAAATAAACGTCCCTAAAGACCTCGCTGTTAGAGAGACGTAAAGCAGATAAAAAAAAAAATCTTCAAAAACTTCTTCATACGTTTACTGTGTCCCTGTTTCCTTTGTTCTGCCCATTTTGTTCCTGTTGTCTACTGTATTTTGGATGTCGTGTTCATAATTTTGTTTCTGAATTGTCCCCTTTTTTGTGTCATTTTCTTACTGATCCCGGCAAGATTTAAGTCCTCTTCTGTTTCATCGGACCAATTTGCTTTCCTGAGTGAACCATTTACCACATCAAAGATCCCTAGCGTTCTGGCCTCGCATTCGGGAGGATGGCAGTTCGTATTCCCGTCCGGGCATCCAGATTTGCATTTTCCATGGTTTCCCAAATCACTCCAGGCAAATGCTGGGATGCTTCCTTCAAAAGGCCATGGCTGAATTCCTTCCCATTCCTTGCCCCTCCCCCCCTCCTTTCCCGTCTGTAAAGACCTCGCTGTTAAGAGATGTTAAGCAGTTTTAAAAAAAGAGATGAGTGTTATTCATTATCTGTAATGTCCATAGAATTGAAATCCACATCTTCTGGTGATGTCAGTGGGTCTATCATTTGTATAGTTCTTTCATTGGTCATCATCATCATTAAATGTTTCTACCCCTTCTGGTCATACTGCACATCCTCTTCCAAGTATGGCAGTCATTCCAAGATTTTTCCTCCATCACTTTCCTCCAAACGACTCCCTCATCCTCTACACCTTTCTTCACTTGGTCCATCCATCTTGCCCGAGGTCTTCCAACTGGTCTCCTTCCCTCCCCACTGTTCGTCATCCTCTCCTCCTCCATCCTCATAACATGCCCCAGCCACTGCAGTCTCTTCCTGCTTAACAACTCTCCTAATGCTTCCACTTGTAGTCTCTCCCTGATGTTTTCATTTCTAATTTCATCTCTCCTCGCGACATTCTCGGTCCCTCTGAGAAACCTCATCTCTGCCGACTGTAATCTGCTGATATCTCTCTTTGTCCGAGTCCATGTTTCAGAACCGTAAGTCAGTATGTGCTGGTAATATACTTTATAGAGCAGTATGTTGGCTTCCTTCCCTATGTTCCACATCCAGATTACATCCTGTATCTGCTGATACAAATATCCACTGTTCCTTACTTTCTGACTTAATTCTTCCTCCATCTTTCCATTGGTAGTTACCTTGCTTCCCAGATACACAAATGATTCCACCCATTCCAATTTCTTGCCGTCAAATAACACAACCCTCGAAGGACCAGTGTTTCTTGTTATCTTCATTGTTTTGGTCTTTTCTGCACTAATTTCCAGGTCTTGTTTACCCACTGCAGTTCACCTCTTCCGTAATTCTCTTTCCAGATCCTGTTCTCTCTCTCCCCATATTATGATGTCATCAGCATATGCTGCCACCTTCAGCTCTGTTGGATCTCTGTTTCCCTGGACTTCAGCTATTACTACATCTAATACTACATTAAACAGGACAGGTGACAACACACATCCTTGTCTTACTCCTCTTTCCGTGTGAAACCATTCTCAATGTTTACTGTCTATGCACACACAATTCTCACACTTCTCATAGATGTTCTTTATTAATTCCACAATCCCTTCTTCTGTTCCTCTCTTTTTTAAACTTAGCCATATGCCTTCACTCAGTACTTTGTCACAGGCCTAACTTATGTCAATGTAAGCTATTACTGTGTCTTTACCAAATTCCCACATTTTCTCTATCATTTGCCTGAATATGAAAATTGCATCCACTGTAGATCTTCCTTGCCTGAAACCACATTGTTCCTCTCTGGCTGTATTCTCTAGCCTTTGCTTAGTTTTATTTAGAATAATTGGTATTTTCACCAATATGTCGTCTTTATGTATAGCTCCCAAAAAAAAATTTAAAAAAATAAAAAATTGTAAGGATTTTTCTGTCAACTTATTCTGCTTCTGTGATGCCTGAAGTCCTAGTAGTGGTTATTTCAGAAGCACACAGTTCTTCCAGTTGTCCAACTGTGCTGCAGTGCCTGAGTTTGGCCTGTGTTGCTATATTTGTTTTATTATAATCTGCCCATGTTAGTCTGTATGGCCGCCAAAGTTTTTCTCAGCTTTCCACATTTGATGCCCCGTTGAACCTCCTATTTTTATTTATGCCACTAGATATCTGAATTTCTCAACTCTTTTTATGTTTCCAAATTTTATAGGCATTGTTTGCATGTTTTTGTTTCATTTTCCAAGTACTGTATTTTTCATAGAAAATTTGTAGCCCTATTTTGGCAGCAATTTGATGTAAGTGCTTCAGTGTGTCTTGTGCTTCATGCCTATCGTTACCAGGTCATACGCATATGCCAGGAATCTTATTATTGTTTTGGTATCACGTGTTCTTCCTTTCACCTGTATTTCCCATTGTTTGATAACTTTATCAAATATTATGTTGAATAAAATTGGTCATACTCCTTGTTGCCTGGCTGTTGTGCAAATTTCTAATGGTTCTCATGTTCCTTCCATAAACTTTATTTTACACACGTTATCAATGAGAGTTTGTTGTAGGAGAGCCTTCGTCTTCTTGTCTATGTTGTATTCTTTTAATATTTCAAAGAGTGTTTGTCTGTTTCCGGAGTAGGGATATTCACTAAACGTCGATGCATCGTATCCATTCGATGTTTACCGTACGATACATCGGATTGATTTGAATTTTTGACGAAGAAATTTTCTATTAGATGCATCAATGTTTTTTTTATAAAAACATCGAATTAATAAAAAAAACTAACTCTGGCTAATATCACAAAAATAATAGAAATAAATATTAAGATTACTAAATTTATTCAAGATTAAATTAAATTATTTCAATTCAAAGTAACATTCATTAACAGGTGGTGATAACTATGAGCAATTAGATGAATTTTTCTTGCGTTTGGCTATCCTGTCCGTACGAGAGAATTAATAAAATCAATTTCTTGGGTTCACTCCTACTGTGTTTACTGTGAATCAAAATACGATATTATTACTCTACAACAACTAAGTGTTACCTGATTCTAGTAAATAAAAAAATATAAGCTGGGTTAGGGCAACATCTGATTGACTATTGCCAAGAATTCTGTTGTATCCGAACGTTTATTTTCGAAGGCTGCTCAAACAGCCCGCAAAGGAACAGAATCAAAGGAAAACGATTGACTAAACTTTTGTTTCTGTAAAGTTTACCTAAACAGCATAGGTGTTAAGAGGTTAAAGACTTAAAATTAATATTTCTATACAGATTCATACTTTAGTATTCAATGTCTGTTTTTTTATAGTAATGGTCTGGTATCGTAATAAAATATTTGTGTTAATTTGTAGTTTCTGTTTCACTCACAAAGCTATACCTCACCAATACAACCATACTTAACCAACACACGAGATCACAAAATTAATTTTTAATGTCGGGTGAAAGGTAACGATGTGGCCTCACATTCGGGAGGATGCGGTTACGAATCCTCATCCGGGCATCCAGATTTGGATTTCCATGGTTTCCCCAAACCACTCCAGATAAATGCTTTAAAAGGGCCATGGCCGAATTCCTTCCAGTTCCTTGACTCCCAATCCTCTCCCACCCTAATGACCTCGACGTCGACGAGGCGTAAAGCCATATACAAAAAAGCATAAAATTAAACACATCGTTACAGCTACACCACTACACCACAGCACTACAGCGCTACACTGCTGGTATAGTGTTACTCTGTGTTCACACGGACCAAACGAAAGACAATGAACTATCTGCATTCAACTGGAAATGGTGAATATCCAACTATTGTCACATTTTCTCTCGGCGATTATAAAGGAAAAGGTAAGAGATAAATGAAACATTTTCTGAGGAATATTGTTGGTTTGTATTTGTTGGGCTAATAAAACCATAAAAGTATTTGATGTTGAAAAAACATCGTTGTTTTTAAGCGATGCATCGAGAAACATCGATATTTCTAAGTGATGCATCAAAAAACATTGATGCAGAGTTCTGATGTTTTACATCGAATAAAAACATCGATGTACTTTCTAAGTGGACACCGATAGAATGGAGTCATCATCATCAGTGTTGTGTAGGTTTTCACTCGGCTGCTCTCTACCCTTACGTCTTCTTTGCTTCTCTTCCTGTCTAACTAGTTGCCATTTTCTTTGTTGTTATCTGTGATCTCGTACCTCCTTCTTCGTTCCAAGGCATCTTTTAGCAAGCATTCCCCTCTGTGCAAGTGAAACCCACAGCTATTATTACAGTATTGTTCTGTATCTGATCAACGCACAGTCTTCCTTCTCTGGGACTGGCCTGCTGCTCCCCTGCCTGGGGCTCTAGCCTGTTCAGTAGTGCTGTTCTGTGCTAGCATGTTCAGTAGTGCTGTGCTAGCCTGTTCAGTAGTGCTGTGGTACCCTGTTCAGTAGTGCTGTGCTAGCCTGTTCAGTAGTGCTGTGCTAGCTTGTTCAGTAGTTCTGTGCTACCCTGTTCAGTAGTGCTGTGCTACCCTGTTCAGTAGTGCTGTGCTAGCCTGTTCAGTAGTGCTGTGCTAGCATGTTCAGTAGTGCTGTGGTACCCTGTTCAGTAGTGCTGTGCTTGCCTGTTCAGTAGGTTCAGTAGTGCTGTGCTAGCCTGTTCAGTAGTGCTGTGGTACCCTGTTCAGTAGTGCTGTGCTAGCCTAATCAGTAGGTTCAGTAGTGCTGTGCTACCCTGTTCAGTAGTGCTGTGGTACCCTGTTCAGTAGTGCTTTGCTAGCCTGTTCAGTAGTGCTGTGCTAGCCTGTTCAGTAGGTTCAGTAGTGCTGTGCTGCCCTGTTCAGTAGTGCTGTGCTAGCCTGTTCAGTAGTGCTGTGCCAGCCTGTTCAGTAGGTTCAGTAGTGCTGTGCTAGCCTGTTCAGTAGTGCTGTGGTACCCTGTTCAGTAGTGCTTTGCTAGCCTGTTCAGTAGTGCTGTGCTAGCCTGTTCAGTAGGTTCAGTAGTGCTGTGCTACCCTGTTCAGTAGTGCTCCCTGTTCAGTAGTGCTGTGCTACCCTGTTCAGTAGTGCTGTGCTAGCCTGTTCAGTAGTGCTGTGGTACCCTGTTCAGTAGTGCTTTGCTAGCCTGTTCAGTAGTGCTGTGCAAGCCTGTTCAGTAGGTTCAGTAGTGCTGTGCTGCCCTGTTCAGTAGTGCTGTGCTAGCCTGTTCAGTAGGTTCAGTAGTGCTGTGCTAGCCTGTTCAGTAGTGCTGTGGTACCCTGTTCAGTAGTGCTGTGCTAGCCTGTTCAGTAGTGCTGTGGTACCCTGTTCAGTAGTGCTGTGCTAGCCTGTTCAGTAGTGCTGTGGTACCCTGTTCAGTAGTGCTTTGCTAGCCTGTTCAGTAGTGCTGTGCTAGCCTGTTCAGTAGGTTCAGTAGTGCTGTGCTAGCCTGTTCAGTAGTGCTGTGGTACCCTGTTCAGTAGTGCTGTGCTAGCCTGTTCAGTAGTGCTGTGGTACCCTGTTCAGTAGTGCTTTGCTAGCCTGTTCAGTAGGTTCAGTAGTGCTGTGCTAGCCTGTTCAGTAGGTTCAGTAGTGCTGTGCTAGCCTGTTCAGTAGTGCTGTGGTACCCTGTTCAGTAGTGCTGTGCTAGCCTGTTCAGTAGTGCTTTGCTAGCCTGTTCAGTAGTGCTGTGCTAGCCTGTTCAGTAGTACTGTGCTAGCCTGTTCAGTAGTGCTGTGCTACCCTGTTCAGTAGTGCTGTGCTAGCCTGTTCAGTAGTGCTGTGGTACCCTGTTCAGTAGTGCTTTGCTAGCCTGTTCAGTAGTGCTGTGCTAGCCTGTTCAGTGGTGCTGTGCTGCCCTGTTCAGTAGTGCTGTGCTAGCCTGTTCAGTAGTGCTGTGGTACCCTGTTCAGTAGTGCTGTGCTAGCCTGTTCAGTAGTGCTGTGGTACCCTGTTCAGTAGTGCTTTGCTAGCCTGTTCAGTAGTGCTGTGCTAGCCTGTTCAGTAGTGCTGTGCTAGCCTGTTCAGTAGTGCTGTGCTAGCCTGTTCAGTAGTGCTGTGCTACCCTGTTCAGTAGTGCTGTGCTAGCCTGTTCAGTAGTGCTGTGGTACCCTGTTCAGTAGTGCTGTGCTAGCCTGTTTAGTAGTGCTTTGCTAGCCTGTTCAGTAGTGCTGTGCTAGCCTGTTCAGTAGGTTCAGTAGTGCTGTGCTGCCATGTTCAGTAGTGCTGTGCTACCCTGTTCAGTAGTGCTGTGGATTTTATGTATGACTGGCAGCAGTGAGAATCCTGTATAACTGTCAGTATACGTCTAGTTGGCCTTTTTATGTAACGACGGATAATGCTGGTACGATTTTCTCAATGATGCAAACTTCTCAGATAATTTTATTATTTTCTTCTTCTTTAAGATCTATAATACAGGTAACATATTTCTGTTTTTAAACTGTAATGAACACACAATTGTTACTTCAAACATTGTTTTGATGTTGTGATAAGAATAATAAATTTTTGATTCTATTGTTCATTCTTTTATTACTTATTACTGTCTGAGTTCTTATTGTGACTTTGTTTCTCAGTTTTGAGTAACGTTACCTCGTTTCAGGTCGTGGAACTCCAGGAAGCGGCACGGATCCACCAGAGCCTGCTGGACGCGCGCCGTGGCGGAGCTGAGTCCGTGAGGGAAGTGAAGGCGGCCGTCAAGGTGTGGCAGAGCCGGCGGCCCTGCGCCGCAGACGACCTCAGCGACTGCGGCGTCCTCGCCGCGTGGCGTCAGCTGCACTACTCCCACGTCGCATCGCAGTTCAACTCCCAACAGGAGGAGGCCACAAACCACAGGCTGCTCGCCACACACACCTCGGCCCAGGTTCGATACGTTACAGATTTATTTTCATGTTTAGTTCTATATTTTAATTTGTAAATATTTCTGATTTTTTCTGAATTGTAATATCTTGTTGAATCAGGACTTTTGTTCACATAAAGTATAGAAGAAAGATGATGTAGGAACTGTGACTAAAACTTGTTACTTTCAAAAATAATGGCAGAGATCAGTGATTTACAATGGAATTTAATTGCATTTGAGTTCATGCTCCAGTGGCGATTTTTCTAGTCATTAATTTGCCCCTCTGATGGGTATCTCATTCAAATGAAGTAATTAGCCCGAGAATAATCACTTTCAAGTTTGTTTATTTTTCTTCAAAGACATCGGACTTCGTACAAAGATATTATGTACAACTTTAAACAAATTCTCCAGTGATCATAAATTACAACACCTTCAAAACTAATCTTTTAAAAACTAAAACTCAACCAATAAATCGTCTCTGCCGATCACTTATATAGGTATTATAGAAAATTCCAGAATAATTCAAACACTTCCGCCTGAAGTTTCTCGAATTCTGACAATAGCTAAACAATTGAAATCACATTAGAAACAATCAGAATCAACACAAAATCATTATGAAATACACAGAAATGAAAATTAAAGATATGTACACACAAATTTATCCACCTAAATCAGTCCACCTTGTTGGAAATCGTCCTCCAAACATCGTAGCTCATATTGATACTTACTATCACAAGCTTTTAATCAATGTTCGTGTATAATACTAGTCTTGTGTAGTTCGCGAACGAACTAGTTCGGAAGAGCGCTCCCACGAGCGAACGACGCGAACTAGTTCCCAGATCTCTCGCTCCTTAGTTCATTCGATCGTTTCCCGAAGAGCAACTTTTGTTTTAGTTTATTATCTAAAAGGTAACACAGTTCGCTGTGGACACATTTCACTGAATAGACAGATATATATTTAAAAAAAAAAAAAAAAAAAAAAAAAAAAAAACAACAATAAAAAAATGTAACTGTTAAACATTAATAATTATTGCAGAAGTCAAAAACGGAAATTTAACATGGAATGTGAAAACAAAACACACTTTGATCCCATTAACACTTAAAAGACAACAATCAGTAACCACAACTATTATAACAAAGAAGAGAGCGCGTGAAGTAGCGCTAGCAAAGCGAGCGAACGAGCTGTCTTTCTGGAATTCCAGAGCGGAGCGACCTAGTTCGTGAACTAAACACAGCGCTACCACTCGCAAATTAAACTGAGCGGTATAGTTCGCGAACTAAACTGAGCGCTACCGCTCGCGAACTAAACTGAGCGGTAACGTTCGCGAACTAAATTGAGCGCTACTGTTCGCGAACTAAACTGAGAATTCCCGGTCGCGAACTATTACCATTCGCCACTAGGATTACCAACATTTTTTAGGTTAATGGTACAATGTTTTTTTAGAATAACTTATAAAAATATAGTACACTTCAAAAATATAATATTTTACGAAAGAGTAGAAAAGGACAAAGGATATGTTTTTTTACTAATTTATTTTTTAAGCTATATTTTTTTGCACTTCTTGTATCTTTAACAATTTTCTGTCTACAGTATAATTGTAATATGCTTTATCGCTTTCAGTTGTTAAATTAATGTCGATCAAAAGCTCTTTTTTACTAATGAAATACTGCTCTTACTGTACTTTTACCTAGATTTCGTGTAATATTGTTATTTCAGAGTAAAGTTCGTTCCCTTTGATACTCATTTTTCTCATAAATTTAGAACCTCTAATATTGTCTCACAGCCATCAAATGAAACATCAAGTTATAAATTTAATTTTTGGATTTTCTATACCCAATTGCTTTCATTAAGATCTAACTATTTACTAAGATACTCCAGACTTTTATCAACAAATACTAGAGCATTATTTTTAATATTATCACTTTATGTGGAAATTTGGCTTCTAATGGCTTATTCTTGTTTTCTTAACCAAAGAAATAGTATCTTTTACATTTTTCTAGCTCTGATTTTAAAGCTGACATAATATAATACTTATCTCAGTCTATTGGTTAACAGATTTGTGAAAGTTATGTAAAGAAATGACTTGCGAAATTCAAAAAGATTTTAACTTTTGTGTCTTCATCACTTTCATTCGTTGCCAAAATATTGTGAATGTGTGTTGGATTATCCTCCTCTACACTAATAAAAAAAAATAGCTCTATGACTTTCGTTATTGTTACCACTTTCTCATTCAAGGGTCACTGTCATTTCTATATGTCTAATTGTTAGGTATCACATTAGAAGTATTACTGTTACTTTTCTTAATAATATAGGTAATATTGTTTCTGTCATATACTACTTAACTTGTAGCCAATAGTAGAATTATATTTTGTTCATGATTTCCAAAACTATATTTATATAAAAAAAGCCGATTACTTATAAACGGGTATTTTAATTCCTCAAAATAAACGCATTTATAATATTTTATAAGTAATATTGTGTTGTTAGGGCGCGTCGACAGAGGGGTCATTAGCGCCTTTTATAAGTAATGTTTCTTCCATGAACTAATAAATAAATCAATTTAAAAATTAATAATCTACGAATGCATGTAAAGTAAATAGTAAAAACAGCACAGTTATTCAGTTTACCCATTTGTGCAAAGGACAATGAGCACTTAGGTTTATCGGTGGCAACTGATCATGCTAATGTCATTTGAAAGGGCTATTATTAAGCAATAACTTTTGTTAAGAAGGTCATATTAAATTCCATTTAGAAACAACAAAAAAAAATGATTATGTCCTAATAAAAATGACAAAACAAACAAAATAGTGCGTGCAGTAGCGGTAGCAAGACGAGCGAACGACCTGTTTCTCTGAATTCGAGACGCGAACTAACGAACTAAAAGAGCGAACTAGTTCACGAGGGAGCTGCGAACTAAACTGAGTGCTCTTCTTTGTGAACTAAAATGCGCTAGTCTATATAATACCGCTTTTAAACATATCACATTTACCTAATTTATCTCCCGAAAACAATGTTAATTTACACAAAATCACAGTTAATCACAAGAGAAACATTATTAATCATCTCCCAGCTTGCTACACATAATTCTAGATTTTAAACTGTAAATATTTCTGATCAGTTTTTCTGAGTAGTAAAATTTTGTTGAATCAGTACAGTTCGTGTAAAGCAGTGTTTCCCAACCTTTTTTGGGTCATGTCCCACTTTTAACGATTTTTTTTCTTTTGCCCCCCATACATAATTTTTAATAAAAAATATTTGTTATTAAAGAAACTCATATAGGATGGTTTTTTGAAAGAAAACACTTTAATGTTGTCATAAACACAGTAACTAAAATTAAAAAACATATAATGAAATACTAAAATTCAAAAGATTTTTAATAAAGATTTATTATGGCAATTTAGTGTGATCATTGCGCTTGATGCTTGCTACATAGAAATTTTATATTAGGCTCCAATTTAGTAAGCTTTAATCTCAAGTCTCCACGTTGTGTTATATCCGGTCGATTTCTTTTTTTTTATCAGTAAGTCATTTACTGCACTAAATCCAGATTCGGCTAAATATGAAGATGGAAAAATCACGAACAACGGCGTTATTGGCGCGTTTTGAAAGGTCCGGGTTCCCGAGACAGGCGGCACATTACGCGGTGAATCCCAAAAAGGTCAAGTTGGCACTCAAATCATCCAGATGATATATTTTACTAACTTCAAACGAAACTATATCTAATAATTATTTACAGCACTGTTTTAAAAATTTGCTTTTTTGCTATATTTTGTACCTATATCTAGCATTGCATTTAAATAACCTGAAGAGAAAGCGGTAAAGTCGTATCAAGTCAATGTCTAAATTGCCCCCCTAAAAAACCAAATTGCCCCCCCTGTGGGGCGTGGGCCCCACGTTGGGAAACACTGGTGTAAAGTATAGAAGAATGAATTGATGTAGCAACTCTGACTAAAAGTCGTTATGTAATTGTAAGTTTTCCTGGCGGATCTGATGTTTGAAGATCTCTCGGGCGTGCAGCGGGGTCATTTGGTCGTAGATGTACGAATTTCTGGGACTGTGTTTACAAGGAAGCCATCGAGATCCGGCTACGGAGTAACCTCATAAACACAGACAACGGGTTCCAACTGAGCCAGGCTCGGAACCCAGCACTGAAGCGGCTCCGCAAACACCAGAGCCGAGGCACTGTGCGCGACGGAGGTGGCGTACAGACTGACGGCCACTGCTCGACGTGCTGTAACGCACCGCCCCCACCACCGCCATCGTAGCGCCACAGCGGGAGGGTATAAATATCGACGCACACAGAGCAGACCAGCAGTCGCGTCCTGGACTGCGCTCCTCACGCCGATCACTGGACGCTAACTGAAGATGATGGCACATTACGCCATCGAAAATTCGTACATCTACAACCAAATGACCCGGCTGCACGCCCGAGAGATCTTCAAAAATAAAAGTTGTTACTTTGAAAAATAATGGCAAAGATCGGTGACTTTGAATGTAGTGTGACTGGTCCAGTGGCAGTTTCCCTAACCATTTATTTTTCCCCTCCTTCTTCTTCTTGTTGTCGTCAGCCTCTCGACTGGTTTGATCCGATCCTCCATCCCTTCCTATCTTGTGTTTCTTATTATTTATTTAGCCCGGCAGTGGTTGCATGTTAACTGGTATATTGCACGGGTGGTTTCACAGGTGTCGTGTCCTATGATAGGGAAGCTTTCCTTGCAGCGGGGTCTGTTACATGACTGTTGGGAAGAGGAAGACTGTGTTTGTGGACTAGGAGTTCGCTGAGATTAAAAAGTCTGCTGAAACAAGTTCTAGGAGAGGCAGGGAGGATTTTAGGAAGAATGGATCTCATTTCAGGGAGATGTTATTATTTATTTATTTTATCTTTTAGCCCACTAAGAAGCATGTGGAACTCTTAATTTGCATTGTCCTTCTTATTCTTCATGCTGTTCTTGTCTTCCCAAAACCGCCTCATCCTTTCGCTATGGGCTTGATGATTCTCTTGTGTCCATGTATTTCTGAGTTTCAGATTTTTAGCTGTTGGTATCTTAGAGGCAAATTTATGTGCAGTGATTAACTGTCTATATATACTGTGTGTAGATGTCAGTGGGTCTAGGTTGAGGTCCTTCTGGGTTTCTATAAACCAGCGTGCTTTGGTTTGTCGGGGTCCATTAATGATGTAGAAATTTTTCTTCATTAGTCGCAAGTCATCGATTGCGTTTCTTAATACTATATTTTTTTTATTATTATGTTATCTACTCTGGGTGTAAATTCCTCCACCATCTACTTCTGCCATTTATGAATTATAACCATAAATTCCTTCAGAATTTTTGGTAAATTATTTACCACTTCCTTTGGCAACTCATTCCAATCCCTGACACCCACAAAAGAAAATTCTTCCACTCCTGTATGCATCAAATTGAGTGACAGCTTCCGAACTTGGGTAATAGTTTCAAACTAAAATTTTTTAGTACAATACAATCCTCTTGGTAAAAAAAAAAAAAAAAAAAAAAATATTAAATACAGCGTTTTTATACAGTATATTGGATAATGCAATGTAATCCTCTCGGGTATCCAGCCGTATGGCATTGTACAAACATGGCGTTTCAACAGCTAGCTCTGCCGTCTTCATCAGGTGTCAGGTCTCTTCTAGCTGTCGCAAGCTGCCTGTCACTGCCTAATCAAGTCCATTGTAACAGCTACAAGAGACCTGACACCTGATGAAGACGGCAGAGCTAGCTGTTGAAACGCCATGTTTACACAACACCATCCGACTCGACACCTGAGAGGATTATGTTACATCATCACACCGAGAAAGTCTTCACGCACACATATTGGATAATGTTGATAATGAAACTGCTGTGAAGTGATAACAAAAATAAGATACAAAAAATAACCCATCACTTACCTCAAATGAAGGCACAAGATCCACATGAACACACACATACACACAATAAAAAACCATGTGCACCCACTGCAAGAATTTGGTAGCACACGAGACATACGGGGAGGCCGAAGATGCCTTACTCGTCCAGATGATTCGTGTGGGAACTATGCTTTCCTTTTTAGCACTGATTTTCTTTTATGATCTGAGCCAAACCTATATTTTCAAAATACTTATGAAGTTTATTTAGCAACTAAAATAGAAATTATTATGTGATGCCTCTTTGACTTGAGACAACTCACTTGGAGACCTGACTGTTAGAAATAAGATCAATTATTTATTGGTTACTTCTGAATTACTAGTGTTGTATGATCAAAACTTACTCTTAATCAGCACTGGACTGTAAGTGTACGAGGAACTCATACGTATTTATTTAGTTAGCTGTCAACTGTCCCCTGAGATTTTGGACATAACTTATCTGCAAGAAAATACGTTTCATCAGTAAACTGTAAAAATTTCTGGAAATTAAGCAGTCAACAATGTACTGACTTAAATTTTTCATTTAGAAGTACTTCATTTATATAACTAAAATTATGGTATAGTTGTTCTAAACTAAATTTTGAACATTGCATAATGTGTTTTATTGTTAAACTAGTGTAACCTGTGACCATTTTTGCGTATTGTCACGGGTATAGAATAGTTCCATTTTTTAGGGTCAGAGATTACAACAGGTTGGCCTGGTCTGACCAAATACGAACTTGTCCTGTTTTTCACCTTTAGGATCTATAAAACCTCTCGAGCTTGAAAAACTCAGAATAAAACATGGACAGAGACGATCACGCTATCGTATAAGTGTTTCAAAGGTTGTAGATTCGAACTTGCTGAAATGCAAACTCAACTTGTATTTGACCCTTAAAGTTCTACAAAACTTGAAGAATTTCTTTTTGCTTTGAAAGCATCACCTTATTTTTTATTGAGGTCAGGAATTCATAGTGTAATCTTTGGTCATAGTGCTTGTAACAGACAGAGAACTTAATACAGATTCCAGATTATTAAACAGTTGAGTAACACGAAAGAAATTAATTGCCAGAATACTCGATTTGGTAACATATTTGGTCTCATGACCACTAAAACAACCTAATAACTCAAGTACAGTAAACATAAACAAAGACCATTAATAAAAGTGGTCAGTAATACATGTAAAAATTAAATAAATCACATATTCTTTGGTCAAACAACAACATTAGCTAAAGTTTTAATTAAATTGAAATATAGCCTAGGCCAGAATGACAATTGGTATTCGCGGTAACAGCAGAGACCACGATTCATTTTTAAAGTTTTTTATGTTGCTTTCATTAGCAACATGTTACTGAAAAGCAGTTCCACATTTTTTCAGCCGTAGAGTTTATCGATATTATTTTAACTATGAAATGCTACGAAAAACAAACTTAATGAATATATTATGGCAATCAGTTTGGTAGCAGTTGCTTGGCTATTAAATTGTAGACACAATCTCGAATTTCTTCTAATGGTATCTCTGGTCGCTGTTGATTTGCGAGCGAAGGCCGACACGTGACACTGTTCTCCAGCCAACGCGAGTGAGTGAGCGAGCTTAGGAAGTTATATAGTATATGTATTAGTGCATGTATAGCATTTCTGCCTCCATGGCCGTTTAATAGTAATTACTTTTTCCTCCTTTAGGCAATATTGCAGTTTTCAAAAATTGCGAGGAAGCAGAATTCGACTGGTGTCGCGCTGTCTCTCGTCGACTCTGTGCCGAGTGTGCTGATCGTCGACAGCTTCCAGAAGATACGACAGAAGATCAAGTGTCACCTGCAGCTGGCTACTGCCTCTGGTCAGAGTCACCTTGTAGAGGTAACGAATGGTTTATTAAAGTGCGCTAGATATTGCTTTAAATGTTCCTCAGGCATTTAAGGTCCTCCTTTGTTTTCCTATTGAGAACGACACAGAGATCAGTTATTTCCTATAAGTTAAGAAAGTCATAACTTCGTCATTGGTTGTTAGTAGGGTTCGGTTCTTTAGGACAAGTCATATTTTTTCCCTGTCTTCTTATTGAGCTGTAATGCTGATTTAAACACTGATTCAACATTTCTGATTGTATTTAAATGTATTTTGTACAGCATATAAATGCATATTCAGACCATTTTCCTAGTTTTGGCCACATTTCTATAATATATATTTGCTCATATTTTGAGGAAAAATTTGATAATTTTTTAATAGTACCAGGAATTCATTAGATACAGATGAGAAGAAATTAAGATAATTATTCACAGAACTGTACTTATCCTATACAACTGGGGGAAACAAAACTAATTTTCATTTTTGTCACAACTCAGCAGTGAAGAATTAAAGGTATACACTATTGTCACTCTCTGAACGTAATGTTCCGCCCGCCTTTTAATATCGACGATGCAGCAGAAGCTACCCTGTGTCGATCCGCATCGATCAATATCTCAACGAAATATCCTCGGTCATCCTTAAATCTGCAGTGGATCAGTGAGTAGACCTACCGCCATGCCAAAAATAAAACTTTCTGAAAGTGCGAAGTTATGTAAAGGAATTTAGATAGGAGTATTTTAGTACAGATGAAAGAGTTCTTTTCTGTAAATTATTTGAAATTAAATTCACTTCAATAAAACAATTTAAATTTAATTTCCCAATGGTGCAGTGAGTGCAAGGAAGCATATTATGCTGTCTAAGTGAAAGCGACACTACTAGATAAATAATGTATAATTGAGCATGTTTTGATATATAGTAAATTTAAATGTTTGGTCATATTTTGCCATTTTTAGGTCATATTTACCCATTTTAAGATTATGTTTGTCTGTATATTCTCTTCTTTTTTTTTGTCATGAAGATCCAAACTCTATTTATTAGTGATACTCATACGTTCTTTGATTGGGGTTATGCTTGCAAGTGGTTTGATGTTGTTGGTCCTTCAAAAAAAGGTAATTGCAAAACATTATTTCAGGAGCACAATTTATGATAGCTCAGTTTAATACATTGCCTGATAACTGTTTTGTCAAAAAGCTGTAGATTACATTAACTGCAATTGGAATGGAAGCTAGTTTTCAAGCTGGTAGCACTCTAAGTGCAAGGCGTATACCTAGGTTAATTTATAATAAAGAAGCTGTTGCAGCAATTACACATGAACCAGTTACTGTAACTAGTGAATCCGCTAATCCTATGGCAATTGGTAAAATAAACGCAAGTAGTAGTTGAGATAAAGTTATGAATGATTTCCCTAGTTGTTTAACAATAGCTCGAAATTGGCCAATATATGACTCATTTGTAATACCTGCTGGCAAATATGAAGACAATGGCAGTTTTTTTTTTTTTTTTTCTAGCAATGAGAACCTATGGAGTTCCACATTTTCACAAAATGTATGAACATGGGATTGCTTCAAAAGCTGTGGACGGAAATGTAAGTTTTAAATATGAACCACGAATTGGAGTAATTAAAAGTAGGAAACAGGCACACGGGTGGGCTTGTGCTGGAACAGACTACTATATTGGTACGACCTTCCTGGTTGTCATACTTCCTCAGACAATAACAAACTTAATGCAGTAAACGATAATGGTATCAAACCGTTGTCTCTTCATTTAAATTTTTTGAGTTACCATTTACTGGAGAAGGTGATGAGAGGATGTACCAGAGAAGTTAGGGAGTTGGGTTACAAAACTTTACTCAGACCATTGGTTGAATATGGTGGTGTAGTTTGGGACCCACATTTTGGGTATCAAATACAGGAGTTGGAAGGTGTGCAAAGAAGAGCAGCTAGATTTGTTTGTGGAAATTATCGCAGGACCCAGTCAGTAACTGAAATGATAAAGGAGCTGGGTTGGGACTCATTGGAGGGTGAAGTGATTGCTGGGAATGTACAGGGCATATGTTGGTGATGGGGCATGGAGGGGTGTGCACGGAAGGGGAAAGGCGACCATGACCACGAGCTGGCGTTCGATTTAATCCATAAGGGAGTGGGAAAATTTTGTTCTGTTGGTAAGGGTGTCAGGGGTTGGAACAAATTACCAAGTGAGGTGGCTTGAGTGGCAATTCCAATTAATAATAATAATGACCTCTAATGACCACAATGAGGCATCAAGCTTTAAGCAAAAATAAATTTAAAAAGCTATATGCTGTAATAAACGTTCTGTAACCTTAGCTGAGTCAAAATGTTACACTCCTGTGACATTTTGAGGATTCGGTGTTCTTCCTGGTTTCCAACTGTAGATAAGTCGTTCAAAGCTTACAACTTTTTTCCCCAATACAGAATGCTTGTAATGGGACATTTGCTCTTCTAGTTTGTTTCAAGGAGTATCAGGAAAATAAATATAATTCAAGAAGGCTTCAAAGATTGGTGGCAGTAAGTACCTTAATAGCAGTTTTGGAGAATACATTCAGGGATTGGCTGAGTGAGGTCATGTGGGAGGTATGCTGGTCCAGGAGGCGACACGGCTCTCTAGCGAGGCACACGGGAGAGTTGAGGTCGGCATTAGTCTCGGAGGAAACTGGTGAACTGGAAGGACGTAAGTGCATACGGGGGCCACAAGTACGAAAGAGGTGAACGTACTTCCCGCACACGTACAATGTATTGGTACAGTACTCGTTATTTGTATGTTCTATATTTAATATTTTGCTGTTTACGTAAGGTTGATGAAAATTTAGGATATCGAAGGCCGTGTAAACTGTGGGTCGAGCCAGAGTATCTTTGTGAGTTAGTCCGTCGAAAGAAAGAAACGATTGCGGGTGGAGGCACGCTGTGGCTTCCCTCACTCCTGTTGTGGTGAAGATAACTGTAATTAATCGAGACAATAAGATAAACTATTGAGTATTTGACGATTAAGTTCAAAGTGTAATTTGTGAAACATTTGATGGGAAAGATGTGCGGTAGATGAAATATACGGAAAGTGAGAGGAAGTATTTTTCTTTATTTGTGGGCTGGTATTGTGAATCCTGGAGACAAGTGAAGGAGGAGAAGCAGCTAGTTAATATTCCGTGGGCTCCGAGGTGAGTTATACTGCCCGATGCAAATACAGGAATTTCCAAAAAAAGTCAGATTGTTTGCTGTGGCGAATGTGATGAGGAGAAGTACAAGCATGTTTATTGTAAGTCGTGCGAGCCACACCGAATGAAACCGAACATTACACGTGAATCCAGCTAGAGTTTGCAATCTGACGACTATACAAAGTTCCACTGAAGTTAATCGTGGCTGTGTTTGTGAGAAAATTTTATTCGTCATTAGTGTTTTATTTCAGTGTTTCTTATTGGACAACAACATTCGTAGATACAAGACCATTTTTTTTATTTTATTTTTTATTTTTATTTTTTTATTTTTATTTTGCTGTCATCAATATTTTGACTGGTATAATGCAATCCTCCATCATTTCCTATCCTGTGCTAACCTCTTCATTTCTACACACCCCTTACAACCAACGTCCTCAATTATCTGCTTCATATATTCTAATCTCTGTCTTCCTCTACAGTTCTTACCTTCAACTGTTCCCTCCACCAGCAAATTAACTAATCCAGCATGTCTCAAAATATGACCTACCAGCCTGTCTCTTCTTTCTGTCACCTTCTTCCACAAACTTCTTTCCTCACCCATCATTTCCAAAACTTGTTCATTTCTTACTTAATTTTCATCATCCTTCTGTGGTACTACATTTCAAATGCTTCAATTATCTTTTTATCTGGTATTCCTAAAGTCCATGCTTCGCTAAATAAACTGCTCTGCTACACACTGAGATTTTTAAAAAGTTCTTTCTCAGTCCTAGATCAATATTTGAAACTAAAAGATTTCTCTTTTTCATGAAGGCTCTTTTTGCTAGTACTGCTATTCTGCTTTTAACATCATTCCTGCATCGGCCATTGGTTGTAATTTTACTTCCCAAGTAACAGAATTCACTTACTTCTCCTATTGCATCCGATCCTATTTTTATATTTAGTCTACTGTGATGGGTATCATTTCTGGTATATTTCATCACTTTTGTCTTACTTTGATTTATATTTACTCTCAAATCTTCCTTCAGTATTTTGTTCATGACATTCAGTAACTTCTCAATATCCTCAGCCCGTTCTGCCAACAAGACAACATCATCAGCAAATCGTACTTATTTTTTCTCCCAGAACACTTATGCCACATGGAAATATTTCTTTGACTTTCTTCATTGCTTCTTCTACATACGTTTTGATTTTTAACGGGGATAGACTACAACCTTGTCTCACACCTTTTTTTAACTGATGCATGTCTCTCGTGATTCTCTACTTTTATTATAACCACTTGATTCTTTTATAGTTTGTAGAGTATTCTTCTTTCTCGATTTTTTAGACCAGACTTCTTTAAAAAATTTAACATCTTGTTCCACTTAACATTGTCAAAAGCCTTTTCTAAATCAACAAACACCATAAAAGTATCTTTGTTTTTCTTGATCCACCCTTCATGTGTGTTAATCTTAATGCCAGAATTGCTTTCCATGTTCCGTGATTTTTCAGAATCCAAACTGATCTTCACCTACTATGTCTTCTACTATCCTTTCCATTCTTCTGAATATTATTCTGGTTAGTAATTTTGAAGCATGTGATGTTTGACTAATGGTATGATAATTCTCAAATTTGTTGGCTTGTGCTTTCTTTGGAAATTTGAACATTATATTTTTATTCAAATCAGTTGGAATTATATATGTATTCCTCCTCACAATAGACAAACCGAGTCCTCGTTCTGTCTCGCTGTCTTGCTACAAGCTGTGCAATTCTTTGATTTCACAGTATTTCAATACTAAATATTTCGATACTAACTTATTTTGATCAACAAATTATGTTACATACAGAAATAGAGGAATAACAGTTGTTAGAAATAAGTGGTCATTCATCTTTGCATATTCTGCAAATTTATTTTGACTTTTTGAAATTGAGACGTTATTACAAAAGGTCATTATTTATTTCAGGCACTACAAGTTGTTGAAACTACCAACTTAAAATTTTATACTAAAGAAATGGCAGCTGAAATTTATGCATTGAAAGGAATGTTGCTCACACAACTTGGTAAGTTCTTATATTTTTTTGTCGGTAATGAAAGCAATTAAATAAATTGTATGTATTGTCTTGGGTATCTCATCAATTAACATAATTTTTAAAAAGACTAAGCTAATTAGGTATACAGACAATATACTAAATGTTATTTACTGTTATGAGGTGACGAGACAATTGTTTGTTGAAGACTTGAGGTATAAATATCATGGTGTAACATTTGATGATAAAATTAATAGGGATGGCACACTGGGCGGTTAGTAGGTAAATTTTTCAAAATATTCCATTTACTGGAGAGGGTGATGAACGGATGTACCAGAGAAGTTAGGGAATTGGATTACAAAACTTTGGTTAGACCATTGGTTGAATATGGTGGTGTAGTATGGGACCCACATTTCGGTTATCAAATACAGGAGTTGGAGGGTGTGCAGAGAAAAGCAGCTAGATTTGTGTGTGGAAATTATCGCAGGACCCAGTCAGTAACTGATATGATAAAGGAGCTGGGTTGGGAGTCATTGGAGGGTGAAGAGAGTGCTGGGAATGTACAGGGCATATGTTGGTGATGGGGCTTGGAGGGATGTTGGTCAAAGAATTAGGAATAGTGTGTGGAAGGGAAGAGATGACCATAACCACAAGCTGACACTCGATTTCAGGCATAAGGCAGTGGGGAAATTATCTATTGTAGGTAAGGGTGTCAGGGATTAGAGCAAACTACCTAGAGAAGTGAACTATAATTTATCAAAACACACTAAAAGAGTTTGAAATTAAAATTTGTAGAGGGAAAAAGTAGGTGGGTACAAGAAATGGAAAAAATGGTGTGTAAGGAAATTGCAACTGGAACATGAGCTCCATTTTAATTAAATTAATAAAACACTAAATTATTGTTGTGCATCCCTAGAAATTTAGTAATGAGAACTGATGATAAGCTTAGAACCTGTTCACTCTCTGTATTGTGACTCGCTACTTAGAGATGCCAGCTGTAACGTATCGCCAGTAAGACGCGCTGATGGAAGCTCTCGGTGTAATATCTCTTAATTTTTTCTATTGAACTAACCACTCTGCTCATTCTGTCTCATGTTAAGGTCAGTCTGAGGAAGCGAACAAGTCGTTCTCGGCGGCAGTTCAGCTGCACGGCACGCTCCTGAAGGGCTGGGCCCTCTGGGCCGACTACCTGGAGCAGGTGTTCGTGCGCGACCCCAGCCAGGTCGCGACCGGCCACGCCGCCGTCGCCTGCTACCTGCACGCCTGCAGGCAGCACAGCGAACACAAATCACGCAAACACGTCGCAAAGGTACTTTCACCAATACCTCAGTGGTGTTTGTGCGAATTGAGCAGTCGGCAGTATATAATTTTTCCTCTACGCCTTGTCGTGTGCTGAGGTCGTTAGAGTTGGGAAAGAACAAAGGGCAAGGAATGGAAAGGGACTTGACCGTGCCCTTTCGAAGGAACCATTGCAGCGTAGGCCTGGAGCTATTTGGTAAAACCACAGAAAACTCTAATCCATAAATTTGAATATGAAGATTGACTAAACTACTGTGTGTTGAACTTTCAACATTTAAAAAATAATAATAATAATGTCATTCATATATCAGTGCATCCAGATGCAAGAAAGTTCTATGTATTTTTTTCTGTATTTTTCATTTACACCTTTCCTGTCTTTTTTTTTTTTTTACATTGTTTTATTTTTCTTTCGCAATCAAATGGACAAACTATACTATCTTTATTGCATTTGTGCAGTTTATAGGAACCTTCTGCAGGTTATCTCCACCAACAAGCGAAAATGATTAAAAAGTCACAGCACAATTCATTAAGGCTGTTTTGATAGTGCTATTCTGCTTTCAACATCATTCCTGCTTTGGCCTTTAGTTGTAGTTTTAGTTAATAAGTAATATATTCACTTACTTCTGCTATTGCATCCAGTGCTGTTTTTATATTTCATTTACTATTATTTATAACATTTCTGCTACATTTCACTGCAAAATACATACTGGGCACATGAATTCTCTTTTGTTATAAACTCGATGTCCACATTAAATCTCACAATATTCAACAGAAACGGATTATACCATTTTACACTAGCTTTGCATTTTAAAAAGTTTCTTGGTCTTTTGATTCCTGCTTGAAGTATACTGTGATATTCATTATCCAATGAAATGTAATTTTCCTGATAAAAACTATCTATGGCATGCCAATTATTATTTTCAATATTGTTTCTAATATTTCTGTAACATAATGTTTAAAATCAGATTCATAAAGTTTTGCAGGTAATTATATTCCAATAGAACAACTAGGCATAAACAGTGCCTCAAAATATTGTTGAGGTTTATTTGTAGAAATATTTTTGTTACACCCAAATATGTATTTATGTAGGAAAATTTCTCGGGTTTCAAGCCACATGAAAGTTGAATCATCTGGTGACATTTCGGAAGCTTGCACAGCATAGCCGCTGTGATAATGTACATAGTTATGTATTGATATTTCCTAATGCTTCTTTAGTGTTTATTCTCAGTGTCAAGTCTGTGGGTTGTGGTCATATAAACGGTTAAACAATTTTGTGAGGATCGATGTTATGCCAGCAGTCACAGACAGTGCATAAGTCATTGCTGTGTGGCATGCAAATACACCACTATCCAATTCATCTGTAGTAAGTAATGGGTTGTCTTCCCTGTCCCTTCCTTATTTTATTTTTTTTGTTCTGTGTAACATTGCTCACAAGTTTTTTCTTTTCTTCTTCTTTTCCATTTTGGCCTCTATGGATCCCATGGTTCTTAACTCTGGTGAGCTTTCATTTTGGCCCAATATTCATTCATCCTTGCATCTTTTCTCTCCTGGGTCCATTCCACCCTTGATCCAGGGCGCAATGTTTTGGGTGTTAGTGTCAGGAGAGAGTCTGATACTTCAGTCAACATTCTGTCCTTATTTATCCCTGTTGTAAATGTCATAGGCGTCTACTCCCAGTAACTCGAGATTTTTTCCGACTAGCCTTGTCCATTTCCCTCTAAGAGACGGTGTTGTAGATTTTGGAGTATCTGAACTGTGTGACCATAGAACGTTAATCTCCTTTTCCTCATGGTTGTTTTAATGCTCTCCAGTTGTTGTTATAGCTCCTTACTATGCCTGAGACAGCATTTTCCTTCTTCTTTGACAGGACCCATGAGTTTTCACTAATATTTTTGCTTCATTAGTTTTCTGCCAACTTCTTTAACCCTTTCCTACCGCCTATTGAAAAAAAAGGAAATTTATAATTTCAATTATATATTTGTATAAAGGTACTTGAAATTAAAAACACATATTTTTTCAATTTTTTTTTTTTTTTTTTTTTTTTTTTTTTTTTTTTTTTTTTTTTTTTGAACTCTAAGTGCTAATTACTAAGCCGGTACTTATAAGTACCGTCAGGGACTTTGTGTATCACAGGATGTACAGCAATAGCAATTGAAATCAATTATGTTCATATTGGTATAAAATGTTTGCCTCAGGATACTTTTAAAAAAATTGCTCATTCAGACACAAAAGACATTGTAGTGCAACATTTGGAATGATGTTTTGACTGTATTTTCTTCATTCTACATACTTTACATCTTCATCTGATTTTTACAATTTAGGGACAGCGTATACCTCTATTTCCCAATCTTACATCTCTCATTGTGGAATAGTATGACTTGTGTTGTTTGAATGGATGAGGGCTTGGTGAAATATATATAGATGACCTTTTCTTCTTACCGATATCCTTCATAGTCATCATACCTTGTGCAAAAGATCTTCTAAAAATTTTACAGACTTTTTTTTCAAATATCGGACCATTTATGTTACAGGCATTGACAAATACAACATCCAGAATTCCCAGAAACAATCTTTACCATGATTTCAGTAATCTTCTGTCAGCATTGCACAAAGTCATCAGCTGATCAGCAGTATCAACCCCAACACATGAAGGTATTGTAGTCCTTGAGGACTCCTGAGTCCTGAGCTTGAAATTGTCAACTTCAATCCATCTTTTTCTTTGCATATAACTAGTGGTGTAAAAACAGGGTGGCAGGATGGGCAAAATGCTACGGGACCTACTGCCGGAGGTGGCCCCCGATGACCGGCCAGAGAGGCCCTCTGGTCCAAGATCCACCAGGTCACCAATCCAACCCAAGAGAGGGCCCATCTGTTGAAGTTGCCATTGACCCCAACCAGTGTAGTGGAGTTTCACCGCTGCCATGAAAATTTGATACTAAATGTATGACCTTTTTATCCTTCCATCCAGTAGCAAATACCTAGGTTTTTAAATTCATTGTCACAATCTCCTCTTTTTAGTTTTCCATCAGCAGATTGTTAGAAAGTCCCTTGCAGTAGGGTCTGATTCTCCCACAAACAAAAGTTGTTTCAGTTTTTTAATAATGAAACTGATGAAAAATAATGATAATACTAGATAACATCGACATTGCTCCATTTTTTTCAGTCAATTCTAAGACCACTTTTTGACCTAATGAGTAATCTGAGAACATTCCAGTAATTTCTTCATTTTTGCCTTGATAAATTATAAACTTCTAAGAGATGAGCTGATAAATTATAAACTTCTAAGAGAAGAGCTTCAATCAGAGCGTATTACATAAAAATATCCATTTGAAAATATCTAAAACAATGACAAAACCAATTGCATACTTCCTAAATCTATTGGCCCATAATCTGTATTAAACTACCCAGAACTCCCTGACGGTACTTATAAGTCCACGTTGGTTTTTCTAGATTATTTAGTAAAGAAACTAGAAAAACATATTTTATAGGTAAAAAATATATGGTTAAATGTTCAAACTAAAAAAATAATAACAGAAATTGACACTTACCAAGTAAATTATCATCTAAAAATTCATTGTAATGTACCACTTGTTACTTTGGTCAGTATGCTGTCAAGCCCCAACTTAGAAAATTAATTTCTCGGCAATTTCACGCAGAATTTAAAAATAAATGTTGTCATTGTCTGACTTAATCATACAACAATACATCAACAGGGTTAACAATGCATTGGACACTGGTATTGTCTAATTATATGGTGGTAAATACAGTGGTACTTATAAGTACTGTCAGGGAGGAAAGGGATAAATATAAGCGTTAGGAGAGACCTTAATGTTAATGGGGAAAGTAAATGTTAATGTCAACTTTTTGGCTGTAGATTTTTGTTTGTTTAATCATTACTATTACTCGGTTTGTTTCCTGAGAAATATTCATAAATACACTGCGCCGAGAGAGACTGTTCGTGTATGCGTTTGTCTGTTTACGTGCTGCCAGGTCCTGTGGCTCCTGACGTACGACGACGAGCGACTGACGCTGGCGGAGGCTCTCGACAAGTACTCCGCGGGCGTCCCTCCCCTCACGTGGCTGCCCTGGGTGCCTCAGCTGATGGCGAGCCTCGCTCGCAGTGAGGGCAGCACGGTGCTCGACATCGTCACCCAGGTACCGTGTACTACCAGCCTTCAGTGGCTTTACTGTCATGGTAACACGGTAATTGAAAGGTACCAGTGGTCTGGTAGCTCAATTGCTTTCAAAAATTCGTGGTCTGGTCCTTGGTCCAAATTCCAGGGGGGTAGGGGTAGAAATTTTAACAGCTATAATCATATTTAAATAAAATTGCAATGACGTGCACGCTTCAATGGTCATTTCTAGTGTTGCAAACTGAAAAAAAAAATTGTTTTTTTTTTTTCAGATTTGTGAAAAAAAAACATGAAAAAAAACCTAGCACCCGTGTTTTTTTTTTCTAAATTTTGTTTTTTTTTTTCAGAAAACAATATATTTGATAAATTATAGTTTTATTTAAGGAACTTCCATTTTACAAGTGTGTTTTAAGTCTTACTGATGCAACTAAGGAAAATGGAAGCGGCTTCTAGGCGATATAAATAAGAAAAGAAAGGGAAATTAACCCACCACATACCAAAGTGGACGGATGCGATGAGAGAACACTAATGCTGACAAACAAACAACACAATATTTCGGCATATGCCTTGCTCACAAATAGAAAAAACGGGCCATTAGGCTCGGAACGTGTGTGCACACCGAACGTTACCTAATGACTCTTACTGAGTCTTACTGAATCATATAATGTCTCACATAATGATTTATAAGTGTATCTATATAGGTAACATAATTTTATTCATCCTCTATTTCAGTACCACATTCACTAGTATCAGCACTACCAACACCAGTTCGGTCGGTGTCGGAATTTTCTGTCTCTTCTTCTGTCTCCTCTAGATCCATAACTTCAGAAATAGTTAAATTTTCTTTTACTGGTTGTTCTTGTATTGTACGCAAAAGATTTTGAGATTGCAATTTTAAATTGTGAGCAAAGTACACACTGTGCATAAAGACTGCGCCGATAGTTCTGTATTACGGTCTTTTAAGTTTGAATTAAAATCTATTATCATACAAAATAGGAGCTTTACTTCTTTTCAATCGTTTGTTTACACCAACGGTTGCAAGGAAACGATTCATAATTAGGGACCGTGCAAAAACTACGTGGCTCGGTCCAGAGGGAGGAGGGGTTAGCTGGAAGGCTACGCTGGGCTATGTGGGGAGTGGGTAAGAGGGGGGGGGGGTGTTCCGAGCCAGGCCACGTAACTTTCCTTTCGTTTTTCACAGTTAAAATGAGGAAATGAACTTGCAACAGCATGTGAGTATTTATTTCCCTCAGTTAATTACATCCGTATGTAATTTACAATAGTCTGACAAGAGAAAACAGTACAAAATGTCTTCTGGAATCAAAACGGAAGAAAGCTACGTTCTTTGTGAGCGGGGGGGGAGGGGGGGGGGGGTTAGGGAGGCAAAAGCCACGTAGGGCTACGTGGGGGTTCACAGGAGGCCAAAATGGATCTATGTGGTTTATGCACGCTCCCTTACTGACAATTTAATGAATCAGTACCACTATACTCTGAGAGTTAACAAGTATACGAATATAAGGAAAGCCCAATAAGGCAAAAAACCGTGGATAAATTTTAAATTCCTAATTTTTTTTAAAAGATCTGTAGGTAATTTTGTAGGGCTGGCAGCACTATTTCAAATAGCAAGTATCAATCCAAACAATGGGGAATGGGGATTCCTTTTCGTGCAACCTAGTCTCTTCGGGAAATCCCCGTTCATAAAGAAAATTTCAGTCAATTTTGCCAATATTTTCGTAATTTTTTTTCCCTACTGAACCAGAAAAATATTGTAGATTTTAAACTAAGGTAAGTACTTAGAATAAACTCTAAAACAGTCATTTTAAACGATAACTGCCTTACAAATTTGAGATTTAGTAGTTGTGAAAAAAAACGCGTTCCAGAAAAAAAAACATGTTTTTTTTTCAAAGTTTTTTTTCATGTTTTTTTTTCAAGCCAGAAAAAAAAATGTTTTTTTACAACACTAGTCATTTCCCTATATACCCATTTCCTGCATCCACCTGCAACTGCCCTCTACAAATTTTAACTTTAAATTCTTTCAACATTTTTGGTAAATTATTCATTTCCTTTGGCAATCCCTGACACCCTTTCCTACAAAAGAGAATCTTCCCACACCCTTGTGCCTGAAATCGAGTGCCAGCTTGTGGTCATGGTCATCTTTTCCCTTTTATCCACTACTTTTCCTTCTTATACCAATATGTTTCCACACCTCATCACCAATATGTTTCCACACCTCATCACCAATATAGGCCTTGTACACTTCCATGACCCTCCTAATCCTATTCCAGTATCTCTTACTGACTTCATTCTGCTATAATTTCCAGAAACAAATGTAGCAGCCCTTCTTTGTACCCTCTACAACTTTTGTATTGATTACTCAAAATGTGGGTCCCATACTATACTACCATATTCAAGCAATGGTCTCACCAAAGTGTTGTAACCCAATTCCTTCACTTCTCTGGTGCATCACTCTCTCCAACAAGTGCAGAATTTTGAAAACCTTTTCCTACCACCTGTCCAATGTGTCCCGCCCAGTTAAGCTTGTTATCAAATATAATGCCAAGATATTTACATTTCAAGTCTTGTGTTGATCATACGAACTATACCAGGTCATTCCATTGTTTGGATTTCACATTCCAGAGGAAAGGATCTTGCTGTCCTACCTCTGTCAAAATGGCTTAGCATGCCTCGTTCATGAGGATCCAACCAACCTTCAGGTTATGAAGTACGTTTATTTGAAAGATACAGAACTGTATTTGTGAATACGATGATTTAACGCCTTGTATTACCCGAACAAGTTCATTCAAATAACGTGATGCTTTGAGAAGTAGTATTTACACTATTTCCACGAACTTAATTTCAGCATTATAGTATAATAAAACTAAAATGACAGAAGTGAAGCTCATATCAGTTAAATTACATTTGCAATCATTACTCTGTAAATATCGGTGACAGATCCATGGGGAGGGTCGAGAGGCAAACTGGGGTGCCCACCCCAGGTGAAGGGCAGCAATTTACAATGCGGCGAGCTTTCTTCAGCTCTGTACCACTGGTGGCGATACAAGGGGTGCCGATAGTGGAGTGGCAAAATGTTTGAAGGGGCGGCAATCCACAGTTTGTAATGGCTTTATTCAATACTAGGTGTTACCTGTGACTTCGTACACGTGGACTTACAATTTGATTGTTAGAATCTGATGTACGAAGCGGAAAGTCACCTAAGATATATCCCAAACGACACTGAGTCGGTATAATATGTCGAGAATGACATCGATATACCAGTCTACCGTCGAACCTGTCTCATGACTAAAACTTTTATTCATATTGGAAAAAAAGTATCCTATTTCCTTCCTAAAGATACAAAGTATTTTCCTTGTCATCAGTATACACATATAGTTGTCAAAACATAAAAAAAAGACAGAGACTTACTTTCACATATATAATATTATTAGTTTAGATCACACAGAAACTGCCTGTGGAACAAGTATAGTGTGAGTAAAGTAAACGCTTAGGGCACTATTCTACCACCTACAATTTTCCAGAACACGGTATGCTTACCACAAAATCCTAGGCTTGGCTCAAAGTATGAAAAACAATTCTCAAAAATTTTTGCTCCCAGTGGGGTTTGAACCCGAAGCCACACGGGAGTTTTCTTATGAAGCAAGCACCGTGCCACTGCGCCTGTCTTTACGTCTTATGGAGACGTACACATATTATGAATTTGTCTTTCACAGTTTAGATAGTTTTCTTAATTTAATGATATTTTGTTCTTATCTATACAGAAAATAGTATCCCCTGTCCATCCAAATGTCAAATAATATCTCCTTGCCAAATTTCATCACGATTGGATTAACCGTTTAGCCCAAGAAACGTAACAAACAGACAGACAGTATTACTTTCACATTTATAATATTAGTATAGATATCACGTATGGATCGGTGGTCAATTTGTTTCCAGTCTTCAGCAAAACACTAATATTACACGAATCTTTAGTTCTTCTTTTTGTCACTGTACACGGGCCATAAAATACGTAAATAATTCGTAATACCGTACAGAAAGTATGTCCCACTAACTTGGTTCACTGGAAAGGTTACTAGCAGAGCACCGAGTGGTTAACACTCTGGCCTCGCATTCAGGACACAGATTTGGTTTTTCCATGGTTTCCCCAAATTACTCCAGGCAAATGCTGGGATGGTTCTTCAAAAAGCCATGGCCAGATTCCTTCCCATTCCTTGCCTCCAGTCCTTTCCCACCCATGATGACATCAATGCAATGAGGCATAAAACCATAAGCAAAAAAAAACCTAGCTGAGCATCACAAAACCACAATAGCTAGTAGTAACATTAACATTTGAAGTACACACTTTTATTAATATTGAAGTTGATGGTTTTGTACACCGTTTGCTAAAGTAAAACCACAGTTAGTATGAGGTTAATTGACTGAACTTCTTCACTAAAAACACACAGTTCAGCACTGGTTGAGCACGAGCACTGTAGACTCACTCAGTATTTTGGTTACACTCGTCAACCGTTTATACACTCCCCACACATTTACAGTTGTGGCGTAGTCATTTAAAAGTACTCTCCCTACTGGTTGAGCACGTATTTGACTTCGCTTCCTCACAATATGTCCCAAGCACACGTATATTGCCTGAGCGCTACTTAATCTACGTTTTGACTAGCGCCATCTTGTCTCTTTCAGCGACCGTATTCTAGTCGCGTCAGTATTGATAGTTCAGCGATACTACGGTATCATTATGAGTTGTTACCCTAGCTCATTAGATTCCTATACCCCACACTGGATAGTGTATAATTAACGACTTTTTTACGACAACCAGATGCTTAAAATATTGTAGTGGACTCAGCTCCATTTAACAGTGGGACAGAAGTGGACAACCGTTATTTTGCACCATATAGATGCATCATGTTTTGAAAATGCTAAACAAACTTGCAACTGCTTAAGTTTATTTTCCAATATGGCAACAATTGCTTCAACATACAAGCAAGTTCACTGAGGCAGTATTCCTCATATCCTGTGCTTCAAACATTTCCTGTTAGCATTCTTCATTTCACATCTCGATTACTTTGCTCTATCAAAACTCGACACTTCCTTCTCACGAACTTAATTTGCGTATTGCTTATCTCGGTAAACGTTTTTGTCCGTATTTTTGCTCTGTTGCCTAATATCCTTTCGTGATACTATGAGAAAGGGAATCGCTAATAGCCAATATAAATAACAAATGATAGGGAAAATGACCATCACTCTCCAAAGTTGAAGGCTGCGACAAGTGAAAAACATATATGACAAACAAAAACAAATACAATACTTCAGTTGTCCACCTTAATCATGTTTTACACAATGGAAGGAGTTTACCAAGTTTTTGCATGTGGCCTGTTTTGTAAAACATGAATAAGGTGAAAACCAAAATATTGTATGTGTTTTTTTATCAAGTATGTTTTTCACTTGTTGTGGCCTTCAACTGTGGTTACTAATATACTTTAATTGTGAGATATAGTTCTCTTTAGTCGATTCACCTTGCTTTGTTTGCAAGCTTCTTGCAAGATATCTCTTTTCACTGCTTCCTTCTTACTAGATAACCGCAGAGAGGGATGTGATAGTTTCTCCATTGTAATTATATCTTTTTGCTCTCCAACTGTTATATGCTTCGTTTTACAAAACAACCATCAGCGCAGCACCTCTATATGCTTGAAGTAGCTTCCTCCTCACGTGTTCCTCATCACGTGTTCCTCATCGTGTGTTCTCAATCAAATTAACTCGATGCTAGAATAACTTGATCATCAGTAAACAATAGTGTTTGTAAATAGTAGAAATTTATATTCACTCCCATCAACATTAACCCAAAAGTATTGTGGCATCTTAACATGATATTTCAGTCTATAAAAAATAATTTATCACTTATAACTGACAATTCTGTCTCTTTTTTTTTATCCTTTTCTATCCCATCACATTTTATTATGTTCTTTGCTAAACACTATCCAATAATAATAGAACCATTTACAGATTATCCACTTCCCTATACTTATATTTTTGTATGGTGTAATTTGAGTGTTTAATTGGTGATGGATATCTGTCACATATCTTTTTCCCTGCAGATTGGCCGTGTGTTCCCGCAGGCTGTGTACTTCCCATTGCGAACTCTGTATCTCACTCTGAAAATAGAGCAGAGAGAAAGGAATAGAAGAGCCGAAACAACAGCTGCGAACAGACAGGTATGTATGGAGGTCTGCTCCCTTGCACGCTTTATGATTAATTTTTACGATTAGAAGAACGAAAATACGTAGACAGCTGCTAATTTTGGTGTGAATTAGTGTAGATGGTAGAATTAGTAGAATAATTAGCACACTAATTAGTAGAATACTTTATATCCATTAAATCCTTTAGAATAATTTTCCAGATCTGTTTAAAAAAAAAAAAAAAATTCAGAAATAAAAACTGTAGAAACTAAGGGACTAGTTTAGGTAGCAAGGTAGTAGGCTATGTAAAAATCAGGAAATAAAAAAAAAAAAAAATTAGGTTTTATTTCTTTAATTTTGTGCGTGTACGTTGGTGGTATATTGTAGCATCCAGCCTATAGTGAGACTGTTATTCATTTTGTTACTAAGCATTAAGAGTCTGGTCAATATTTAATTCACTGCTAATAGTTCACTTCCAGTTTCTTAATTGTGTTTCCATTAGAATTCAAAACATGTTTTTAGATTTAATGCGTTATAATGATACGGTTAAGGATTGCAATCCCGCAGTGTTTTCAATCCCGCGGGATCCGCGCTGGATTTGTGCCAATCCCACGGGATCCGTGCGGGATTGGTACAAACAGTTTTTTAATGCATACATTTAAAACATAGTTACTTAAAACGTTAATTAATTAAATAATAATTAAATTAATAATTCATTTTTAATGTTATATGATAAAAATTAACAGTTTTGATTGGCAAAATGACATTAAAACTTTTTAGCATGTCTTAAGTATTTCGAAGTTTTACATTTTTGTTTTTTTAATCTAAATAAATTTTTAAATAAATAATAAAAATGGAAAATATTGTCTTCGGTCATATTATGTGCCTTACAACACATCACATAAGTTTAAAAATATGTTTTTTTTTTTTTTTTTTTTTTTTTTTAAAATTCAAAATAAACGTTCCATAACACCGAGAAAAGCATTCCATTTCACAAAGTGAAATGAATATACTCTGTAAAGTGTAGACTTGGCTCAGAACAAGATCTCATAACTTTTTGTCACTGCACAAGCACGAGACTTGGCCTTTTTTTGCGTGATTCATTATTATATCTCCTGATTCCTTGATTGATATTACAGTTGATTCAATGTTATTAAAAGAAACTACTCACCAACAAGTAAACTGTTAAGTATTTCAGATTTACTTATGTGGCGTAACGAAGTTTTTAGAGTGGAAATAATTATTTTTTAGTAAGAAAGGAGACTTTCTCGTCGAATGATTGCAGTGAAGTCCTCATAGGTTGTTTCTCCGGATTTCATTGCAAACACGCGAAATTACACATGTGAGGAAGACGGCGGAGGCAGCCGTCGAAGTATGGTGTTGCTACAACACAATTCGTCGATACACCCGTGAAAATTTCATTATAACTTTTTTTACCTTTAGTCGAAATAATAACAAGAAGAAGAGGGATTAATCGAAAGCCTGAGCGGCACATGTAAGCAGGCGGCTTTCGTCAAAGAAACGCATTGAGGCTGCGGCCAAAACAACAATAAGTCAAAGGATATACAATTTCCTTTTGATATCTGATAAATAAATAGGTATGCGATCGTTAAAATTACGATAACATTAGTTTCATATCAACGAATAATCAAATTTTCAGCCACAAATTAGGAAATTGTCACAATTACTTTATCTGCAAATACAGAAAATGGGAATCCTACAAAAACAATTCTTGTAAAAAATAGGCCAAGTCTCGTGTTCGTGTAGTGACAAAAAGTTATGAGATCTTATTCTGAGCCAAGTCTACACTTTACAGTTGTATTCACTTCACTTTATGAAACAGAATGGTTTCTCTCGGTATCATAGATAGTTTATTTGGAATTTAAAAAAAATTCTGGTGTCTTGGCCATTATGCGCGCCATGTTTTACTTAATGTGCTGCTTCATCAAACCTATAAATACGTAAAAGCCAAGATATCCCTCGCTCTTTTTCGAATTTGACAAGTATGTATGAAGCTCACAATTTCAGTAAAAATTATGACGTGCGTAATGGCCAAGTCACCAGAATTTTTTTTAATTCTAAATAAACTATCTATGATACCGAGAGAAACCATTCTGTTTCATAAAGTGAAGTGAATACAACTGTAAAGTGTAGACTTGGCTCAGAATAAGATCTCATAACTTTTTGTCACTACACAAGCTGTAACCGTGTAGTTCAGATAACATGTACGACACTTAAAAAAAAAATATATAGTTATAAAATCATACTAAATACGCACCATAACTCAAATTACAGAAATGTGTACTCGAAACAAACGCAAGTTATGATGAATACGTAAAAGTGTATTTATTTACTTAGGAATGAAGAAGGTTGACAGAAACAAACATTTGTTCACACGAGTCAAACGCCAACTGCTCTGGTACAGGCAAACAGTGCAATACCTCCGACAGAGACCGAGTGGGGCAGCGAGTCACGCAGACTGACACGCGTTTCCGCCGGATTTTGCGGATTGCGGATCCGCTTAATTTTGTGCGGGATCCACCAGACCGTCTAATGATGTGGGATCCCGCGGGATTGCGGGATCCCGCTTTGCTGGATTGCAATCCCTAGATACGGTATAACGTGTCGCAGGTGTTAATAATTTACACATACATAGCAGAAATGATACCAATACTAATAGATTAAATATAAAAATAGGATCGAATGCAATTGAAGAAATAAGTTACTTGGGAAGCAAAATTACAACCAATGGCCGAAGCAGGAATGATGTTAAAAAGATAATAGCACTAGCAAAAACAACCTTCATGAAAAAGAGAAACCTTTTTGTCTCAAATATTGATCTAGGAATTAGAAAGAACTTTTTTAAACTCTATGTGTGGAGTATAACACTTTACGGTAGCGAAACATGGGCTTTAGGAATACCAGAAAGAAGGAAAATTGAAGCAATTGAAATGTGGCGCTACAGAAGAATGCTAAAAATTAAGTGGACAGACAAAGTAAGAAATGAATGAGTTTTGGAAATGATGTGTGGGGAAAGAAGTTTGTGGAAGAAGCTTACAGAAAGAAGAGACAGGCTGGTAGGTCATATTTTGAGACATGCTAGATTGGTTAATTTGTTAGTGGAGGGAACAGTGGAAGGTAAGAACTGTAGAGGAAGACAGAGATCAGAATATATGAAGCAAATAATTGAGAACGTGGGTTGTAAGGGGTATGTAGAAATGAAGAGGTTAGCACAGGATAGGAAGGGATGGAGGATTGCATCAAGCCAGTCAAAAGACTGATGCCGGGAAAAAAAAATTAGACGTGCATAAGTTAGTGGCCCGAAGCATTAAATTTGTCCATGTTGAGAAACGCTGGATTTGTGAAACGCGATGTTTCTTCAGTCGTAGTCTACGCCAGTGTCGTGAAGCGGCTGTTGCCCGGGGAGCGTGCATGAACTATGTAGCTCCATGTTGACCTGCTGTGAAACCCTCCCCCCCCCTCCCTCACGTAGTCTGATGTGGCTTTTGCCTATAGCCCCCCCCCCCAAAGCCCCTCCCCCCAATCTTGCCCTGCATCATGTAGCTTTCTTCGTCATTGATTCCAGAAGACATTTTGTACTGTCATTTCTCGTCAGACTGTCGTAATTTACATATGCAGTTAATTAAATTTCAGAAATAAATATCCAAACACTGCTGGGTGTTCTATACCCTATTTTAACCGTCACAAATAATGTGATAGGAAGCTATGTGGCTTGGTTCACAACCCTCTCCCCCCCCCCCCCCCACATATATCCATTCAGCCCTCTCCCATCCCAGACCGAGCCACATAGTTTGTGAATGCTCCCCTGTGGCTTGTCTACCATATGCAGTCCACGCTATGTCATTCTCTGGGCTATCAGAAAAAATACTGACCTAGTGCGGACTCTGCACGGTATATAAGCAGCCCCATCACCCACCAGCAGCAGTCACTACACCAGGGGTGTCCAACCCAAATGACCTTGCAGGCCACTCCACAGGTCACATATTATATATCCCCATATTAGAGTTAAACCCACTACAGACATTTTTGGAGTGAAAAATGAAAGATAATGAGTTATTATTGTGTTTACTATTATTCTTACATGTAAACATAGATAATACAACAGTAATGATACTAATTGCACATCGTAAAGAAATATATAATACTAAAAATAAATATATGGACATGAATAACGTATTTTTAAATACATTGGTTTTCACTACTTTAGCCATTATAAAATAAACATATTTTGTAAAAGTGTGATGAATCTCGCGGGATGGAAAAAATGTTCTTGGTGGGCTACATGTGGCCCGTGGACTGCAGGTTGGACATCCCTGCACTACACTATGGTGGCGTAGCCTATTACTGCCGAAACGTAGTGTTTCATAAATGGACTCACTCGGCTAGAGAATTTTATCTGTAAATAGGAATGGATTAGGTAATCAGTAATTTAAGAACCTAATCTACTATCCAATTTGTACTAATGTTCCTTAAGATCAGAACATGGTAAAATAATTATATGCTATCACATCCAGCATCGTGAAAATAGCCCTCCGAAGGTCATTCAGTGTCGCTTGTGATTCTGCTGGCCACTGCAGTGTAGTTTCGTACAGGACCAGTTTATTTTGCTAATTCGAGGCGTGTTTTGGATCGTTAATGGGTATAGTGGGTTAATAGTACAGTGCACTGATGAACAGAAGTAATATTCACAACAACTGTTTAGTGTTTTTATTTCAGCCACTGCACTTCCGTCCCCCTAGTAGTTAGGGTAACTACCATCTTGGTTTCTGATTAGATAATGTTTGTAATTTTTTCCCTTTAAATTTCCAGGTTGCTGCTTGTGATGGAGTAAATGCAACTGTGGGTGGTCCTACTACAGGTAAAACAAATCAGACATCCCAAATACACAGAACTAATTTATTGTTGATTGATCTCATAAACAACTAATCTATCATGGCTTGTGTTGATGTTATGAACGACAAACTATAAATGAGGCACATACCACTTACCAAAGATAATAAATAATAAACACACAATTACTCAACATGTTGAAACTTTCTGGTATAAACCCTTCACCAGCAGAACAACACGGTGTCGACAGGATGGAACAGTGCCAACATTGTTCATCTCTGAGTTTTTTTAAGCGGGGTTTCTATATTTATCCTTATTTCTGCTTCAGTTTTCTATCCAGCATGTTTTATTTTCATAATTTGAAAATAACAAAATTTGTGTGTTCTAGCAGCAATTGGCATAGTTTAGACTGACAGAATTTTATATGATGTGAGTTGTTTAATATTCTTTTATCTATGGTTCTATTCTGAATGGAATTCTGATGAATTTATAGGAAATAAACGATCAGGAAAATGACTCAACACTCACCAAGGTTGAATGCTGTGAGGAGTGAAAACATACATCATGAATAGAAACATATAGAGTGTTTCCGTTGTATATTGCATATATTTTTGTTCATTATATATGTTTTTCACTCGTTGCTGCCTTCAACTTTGGTGAGTGTTGAGCCATTTTCCCTGTTGTTTGTTTTTTGTATTGTGTAAAATCCATTTCCTTTTTCCTTGTATGATCAATATATAGAAATGTTAAAGAATGTGGTTTTAGAAAAATGTAGATAGAATATAACAAACTGCTGTAAAGCTAACATTGCCTCCTGCCATACCCCATATATCCCTTCCTGTGCACAAACGGATACACATCAGGTTTGGTGTAAAGCACCCTCCACCACCCACTTTCAGTGAATCACGAAGTAATAATAAACTAGTAGTAAAGTTTATACACTGCAGGAGCCAGTCAGTAACTGATATGATAAAGGGGCTGGACTGGGAGTCATTGGAGGGTGAAGAGAGTGCTGGGAGTGTATACGGCATATGTTGGTGATGGGGCTTGGAGGGATATTGGTCAAAGAATTAAGAATAATGCATGGATGTGAAAAACAATGATAACCACAAGCTGGCACTCGATTTTATGCACAAGTGGTTGGGAAAATTTTCTTTTGTGGATAAGGGTGTCAAGGATCCAAAAAAATAATGATGGGTTTGATGAATAATTTACTATAAATGCTGAAGAAATTTATAATTCACATTTTTAAATGACTAAACTAGATGTGTGGGGGAATTTTACACCAATAGCATATTAGACAATAATAAAAATAATCCTCAGTGAGCAGTAAATAGATGACTTGGACATTTCCCCCCGAGCGTCTTCCCCGTCATAATCCAATTCAGTATTTAAAGTATCGTTTAGTGTGTGTGTGTGATGTCACAGCTGGCAGCCAGCCCGCGCCGCCAGACACGGGGGCGATCAGGGCGACGCCGCCGATGTGGCGCTGCTCGCGCGTCATGCACACGCTGCACCTCGTGCACCCCACCGTCCTGTCGTCACTAGAAGGCATCGTCGACCAGGTGTGTGTGTGTTTGTGTGTATAGTATTTTTTTCAAGACCAAAATTGTTGCTGAAGCTGTTAAAAAGAAATACATTTTATTACAATTCAACTCAGTTATTCATAGCTTTTCTTATTTACTGTAAGTCAGTACAAATGACAAGGAAAGTGAAAATGACCCATCACTCACCAAATTTGAAGGCTGCAACCAGAGAAAAATGTATATGACGATCACTAAGATACACAATATTTCAGTTTTGTACCCTGTACACGTTGTTGGGCACGAGTCACGTGATTCGGGAGGTGTGCACACACCGAAGTCTAACACAGGACTGAGTGCATCATCAATATGGCGGGAGAGACTAAGGTATATATATATATATATATATATATATAGGAGATAATTAGCGAATGGATTTACACAAAAAGGGATGGCGAAATGAACCACCACTTACCTTAGATGATGGTATCATGGATTGAAGACATAAATAAGCACAAAACACAGGAAAAGCAATGAATATTTCGGGACTTGGTTCTTCGTCAACAGGAGAACATCACGGAGGGATGGCGGTGCAGGATACGGTCTCATAGTTTGTGAGGAACTTGGTGGGGGCAAATTCAAACAGAGGACAGGGAGAGGGGGACAGTGAATTGGAACTAGTACACGAGCAATGCAAAAAGTGCAGAATAATACATTAAAATGTTCATAACATAAATTTGAGAAAGCAAAAGTAAATAAGTAAACAGAATAAAATAATAATAATAATAATAATAAAAAGAATCTGTGCAGATAAACATCACCTCTGGTATGTGATGGTTTAATATATATGGCTTAGAGGCAAGGAGCGGTTAGAGGGAAGGAAAAGTACTGACTGGGTACTATCTCAAATTGAGACCAGGAGGCTGTCTTGTGCCTAGTTTGTATTGTTAGGCAAGCTCCCACCTTCTGAGTTCAGAGGAGCTGCTGTTGTTTGGGAGAACTTGGATAGCACGGACCGTGAAACAAGAATTGAAATTATTGGTGTCGTGGGAGATGGCATCAATGGCTACTGGATGTTTTGGATTCCTAGTGAAAATTCATTCTAATGGCTAAAGGATTGGTAGTCACACCTATGTAGGAAGCCAGGCAGTGTTTGCAGGTTAATTGGTATATTACGTGGGAGGTTTCACAGGTGGCGTGTGATACGGTAGGGAAGCTCTCGCCAGTGATAGGGTTGGTGAAAGTGGTGGAGGCATGGTGAATGTTGCACATCTTACAGCGGAGTCTATTACAAGGGAAGGATCCTCGGGACTGTCTGATGGGACGAGGAAGACTGTGTTTGTGGACTAGGAATTCGCTGAGATTAGGAGGTCTGCTGAAACAAGTTCTAGGAGGGGCAGGGAGGATTTAGGAAGAATGGATCTCATTTCAGGGCATGTTATTAGGAAATCATAGCCCTGCCAGAGGATTTTATTGATGGATTCAAGGCCTGGGAAGTATTGTGTAACCATGACTGGACTATGGTTGGTTTATGGAGGTTCGGAGCAGTCAATAGGTAGAGCAGGTTGCAGTGTGGCTCGTGAAAGTTGCTTGTGAACCAAACCTGAGGGATAATTGCGGGATACCAATGCTTGTGAAATGTTGTTTGAATATTCCATAAGGGATTTCTGATTGGAGCATGTCCGACTGCCTCGAATGCCAAGACTGTAGGGGAGGGAATGTTTGGTATGAAACGGATGGCAGCTGTCGAAATGGAGGTACTGCTGTGAGTTGGTGGGTTTGGTTTGTATTGACGAGCAGAGGTGGCCATTGGAAAGGGACAGGTCCACATCCAAGAATGAGGCCTGGGGAAATTCAGCGAGTTATTAAAGGTATTTAGATTGTTCAGAAAATTTAGAAGATATATATATATATATATAATAACAATGAGCAGAAAATGATTTAAGGCAATAAGACTAAGGAAGGATAGGGAAATGACCCAACACTTACCACAGATTAAGGTAGCTGGGAACGACGAACACAAAACAACAAACACAATAAAAGTGCAATATTTCAGCGTAGAGCCTTATTCGTGCAGAAGTGAGACACCAGGCGGCGCGAGACGTGTAAAAAGAGACAGCCGTCTGGTGTGATATAGCAAAGGTGGTGATAGAATTAATAATATAACAAAAGGGTACAGAATGTTAAAGCGAAAAATAAACAAATAAATTTTGAAGAAATTTGTAACTAGTTAAATGATAATAATGAAAATACTAAGAATAAACAGTGGTGGGTCAAAAAATGGAATTTTAACGGTGGTCGAGGCCAGATGGATATCGTGTGTCTACCTCCTGAACCAGACGACTCGTTCCCTATAGCATGAATAAGGTGTAAAACTGAAATGTTGTGTATTCGTGTGTTCGTGATATATGTTGTTCTCCCGTCGCTGCCTTCAACTTTGGCGAGTGATGAGTCATTTTCCATTTCCTTGTCATTTATATTGCCTACAGCCGTCTCCTGTTTCCTCAGTTTCATTACACTAGTGTCACTGTGACAACTGAAGAACTGTGAGCTTGTACACAAAATAACTTTTCTTTTCCTTAAACTTTAGAACTGCAGTAAGAATGGTGTGATGGTAGCCTCTGTCTACTTTCAACAGTCAGCTAAAATTTTACTGAGAGAATTACAGAAAACAACTGTCAGCCTTTTTTGCTGACAGAACTGCTTCAACACACTTCGATGCCTTTCCCCAGTTTTCAACAAATCTTTGGATGGATGTTTTGTTTGACGCTGTTGGTTGTTTATCCATTTTTAACTTCTAGTATTTTTTTATTTTAAATCCACTAGAAAATTCATTAACAATTTATTGCAGATTAACTAAATAGTGTTTCGCTAACACGAAAAAAATTTTCAGCTTATAATATCAACCTATACTTTAAACACAGTGAAGTAGGAAAAGAAGCAATGAGGTGATATTAAACACCGAAAGGAAAGATAAAATCATTTTAACATACTGTTAGAACATACCAGTGTCTCATTATACTGATTACTGTAATCGAGGGAGCTTAACCCATCACTTACCACAGATGAACAATTCACAATATGAATGACCTAAAAATGAAAGAAGAGGGAAGAGTGGGATTGCACTGGTGGTGGGGGAAGAAAGTTGACCAATAATAATTCTGGGTCAGAATAATCTCTGATCAGTTGAATTAAAATACTTCACAGGCCAATAAATGGCGTGGAACCTCCTTACACAGTATTGCTGTTTATGCCATTTATTGTTCCACGAATTATTTCACCTGGACTGATCATCACAGAGATTAGTCTTGCTGATAATTATAACTAATCTTCTTTGTCCCCTGCCACTGCCCTCTTGTTTCATCTTCGGTTGATTCGTGTGGTAGTCCGGATGTGCAGACAACTTTCTCTCACCCCCACCCTCAAATGTTTGCCTAGCACTCTTGTCTTCCTCTGTGTTAAGTGATGGGTTGTTCTCCCTATCCTGACTCAGTTCCATTGCCACCACTATCCAATTGTTTACACTGGTGAAACCCGAGTTTGTATTAGTTTTGTTTTTAGTAACAGTTGTTTTATAATCTTCCAGACGGTGTGGTTTAGGGAGAGCTGGTACGAACAGCTGCTCCGGCAGCTGCGCCTGTGTCTGGCTAAGTGTCTGGCGACGGCGTTCGAGAGCAGGGAGAGCGCGCGAGACGCCACCGTCACACCACACACTGTGGCCTTCGTGGAGAAGCTGGTTTCCACATTCGGTGTCGGTATTGGTAAGTTGACATTTTTTGGTTCAACAGGTCTTTTAAGAGCCTTAACTTATATATTTTTAGTTTAATTTTGCATAAAATTAATCATCCTTAAACATTTACAACTTCTTGCACAGCCTCTTTATTTAGTATTGCCTCACTAGGCCTGTCAAAGGTTCATGGAGCTGGGGTAGGGGAGAGGATAATGTTAAAGGCGTATCACTGGTGTTGACAAAAGTGCAGTCAGACTGCAAATGAATACAATATTTATTTTCCACATTTGATTAAGAATCTAGGTACCTATATACACAAAGTACACTGTGTTTGGTGCCAACTGTTAAAAAGAAATGTTCTTCACACACACACACTTTGAATTGTCCAAGTGCTGCACAAATTCATCATTAATTGTCTCACTGCTTAATACAGCATTATGCATAGCACCTGGACCAGGACAGTAATCAGTCACTCCGCTTTACCACGAGTGGGCCACCCCTCGACTTCAGCCATTACTGTCCCTTCAGCCACCACTCTCTCTGCAGAGCCATCTATATGCATCGCAATACTGTGCAATATAAATACATGCAGACAGATAGATCAGTCTGATGGTACAGCACAATACCTGTTTTAATCTGACAGAGACTGAAGATGTTGTGTTAATGTATCCCTCGTCCAGGTAATCTTTTTTCCTCCTCTCCGTATGTTTATCCCCTCCTTTGGGAGCGTTCATAAACCATGTAGGTCCAGATTGAGTCCTGTGAACACCCCTGCTTTTGCCTCTACCCCCCCCCCTCCCTTCTGACCCTCTCCTCTCCCTTCCCCCCCCTCCCCCCAACCCGCCTTCTTTCCTTTTTGATTCCACAAGGCATTTTGTACTGTTTTCTCTTGTCAGATTATTGTAAATTACATACAAAAATAATCAAATGAAGCAAATAAATATTCACATGCTGTTGTGTGTTCTATACCTCATTTTAATTGTGAAAATGATATCAATGAAAAGCAATGTGGCCTCGCTCAGAAAGCCCCTCCTTTTTTTCGATATAGTGAAGTATAGCTCGGCAGCCAATCCCTCCTCCCCCCCCCCCCCCCCCTAGACTAAGCCACGCAGTTTATGAGTGATCCCTTAAGCTCTCTCTCTTCCTACATTCATCATCCCACAAACCCATTAAAAGAAACCCTCAGCCATGGCTTTGTTATTTATATTATTCCAAGCCAGGAATTTATTCAAAGATCTGATTACTGATCCAAAAAAGTTCTGGTCATATATCAAAGTAATAATAGGCTCTCATAAGGTTATGCCGTCGCTGATTAAAGAAAATGGTGAATTATCAGAAACAAGGCTAGAGAAAGCAGAAATTTTGAATGATATATTTAAAAAGGCTTTTAAGATAGAAAACTCAGAGGAAATACCGATATTTAACAATCGAACCGATAAAATTATGAATGATCTCGCTTTTGATGTTGAGGGAATAACTAAACTGTTTATGAACGTAAAAACCAATAATGCTCCCGGACCAGACGGTATTCCTACAAGATACTACTCAAGGTACGCAAAGGAAGTTGCACCGTATTTGATGAAATTATATACTGCCTCCTTGGATCAAGGATAAATACCAGCCGAATGGAAGACCGCCATTGTAACTCCAGTGTTTAAAAATGGGAATGTTAATGATCCTTAGAATTGTAGGCCGATCTTGTTAACTTCAATATTTTGCAGGATTTTATTATTATTATTATTATTATTACTCCACTATTTTAGAACATATCATCTATTCAAATATCATGCAGTTCTTGGATGATGGTGAGCTTTTAAATCCAAATCAACATGGATTCAGAAAAGGCTGATGCTGCGAAACACAACTTGCTCTTTTAATTCACGACTTGAGCCGTATTATAGATGAGCAATCCCAGGTTGATTTGGTTCTATTAGACTTTAAAAAAGCTTTCGACACTGAGCCTCACACAAGGTTACTTAGGAAACTTCGCAGTTACGGCATATCTAGACAAATATGCGACTGGGTTGCAGACTTCCTGAAGGGCAGAACACAGTGTGTAGTTCTTGACGGTGAGCGTTCATCAGTTACTGAAGTGGGGTCTGGAGTTCCCCAAGGAAGCGTGTTAGGGCCTCTGTTGTTTCTCATATACATTAATGATCTATACGACATAATAGGGGGGATGAAAAGATTATTTTACGATGATGCTATTATTTATTGTGAAATTAAAACCCAGGACGATATTATGAAAATAATTGCGTGGTGTAAAGATTGGCAGTTGGAGTTAAATGCTAAAAAGTGCCAAGTCATGCGTGTAAGTAAAAAGGTGACACGAATTAACTATGAATATACAATTAATTGCACTGTCCTTAGAATGGTAGATTCCGCTAAATACCTAGGGGTAACAATTCGTAATAATTTGTTGTGGAACGAGCATATCGAGAATGTAATGGGAAAAGCAAATTGTATGCTCCGATTTCTAGGTCGTAATTTAAATCAATGCACTCAGGACGTTAAATCGATTGTATACAAGTCACTAGTACGTCCTCACTTAGAGTATTGTTGTTCTGTATGGGGTCCCCATCAAAAGGGATTAATGGAGGCATTAGAGATGGTCCAAAGAAGAGCCGCCCGATTCGTGACAGGTATATATAGTTGGAGGGAAAGCGTAAGTGCGATGTTGAAGGAGTTAGGTTGGGAAGACCTGGAGCACTGAAGGCGTTGCTCTTGACAGAAGCTAATTGAAAAATTCATGACTGACGTATTTCGGAATGACAGCCAGCAAATATTGCTACCAGCAACATTCATATCTCGAAATGACCGCGAAAATAAGATAAGAGAAATCAGGGCCAGAACCGATTCATTTCTGTACTCATTTTTCCCACGAGCGATTAGGGAATGGAATAGAAAGGATTTACCTGGCGAGTAAACTTAAAATCCCACAGGAGTAGCTTTCCATAAAGCTCTCCAGCCATCCTGATCTGGGTTTTCCACGGTTTTCCCAGATCACTCCACGCGAATGCGGGGATGGTTCCTCACAATAGCCCAAGGGCGCCTCCTGCCATATCCCTTCCAAACCATAACCCTTTTCGATAGGTGCAATGCACCCTCCTCCACACACTTTTAGTGAATCGCAGAGTAATAATAATAATTATTATTAGTAGTAGTAGTACCTGCTTAGTACTGACGCTGCTGCACCGTTGCTAAAATGGACCATTCCAAACAGAGTGTGGGCGACACACTTCCTTAGTAATGCTGCAATACCACTGACAGTGAAATGTCGGGCTGAGTGTCAGACGAAGGTGGGCCAGGTTAGTAAATCTCCCGTCTCTCTGGCCGAGGTCTTATTTCTCCCCTCCTCTGATCACTTACAGCTGACTCCGCTCTTTTCGTCCTTTTTCGTTTGAACTAGATGACCCCGTGCAAAAATTTCGACAATACGATGACTTGTAAAAGAATGAAAGAAGAACCGCCTCATTTGTAGGAATTTTTTCTTTGTTTAGTATAATTTGTACGTAACAAAAGTTGACGCCCGTGAAGCAGTTTATTAATATGTGTGATATGTGCTGCTGCTCTGTAGTGTCTTGGCTCTGAACTGTTTCATAGGTGTGGCTTTCACATTTATTACTTTTGTCATTCAAGGTTCAAATTCAAAAAATTTGTTTCCTTAACATATGATGTGACCAAAGTGGAGACCTCACTCTTCAAAATGATACCTCATTTATCTATTTTGGTTAGATATCAAGGGAAATAACTGGCTCGTGACACATAAATGTGTTGTACAAACATTGATACTTCTGCCGTTTAAGGGTCACAGTTCGATAAATTCCTTCCTTAATACATGTTGTTACTAAAGCACAGAAGTTGATCTTTAATATGGCACTTAATTTATCAATTTTGGTTAAGATTACATTGAGATAAATGGTTTGTCATACAAAAATTGTACGTATGTTAGAAATATTTTCATTTTTGCCCTTTAAGGGTTGAATTTCAAAAAATTACTTTCTCCAGCTATGATGTGATCAAAGTGGATGCCTTCAGCTTTAACCTGATACCTCATTTATTGATTTTGTATGAAAGTAGACAATAGCTTGCGGCAGAAAACACCTTGTAGAAATAATATATATGATTAGCAACAGTAGCCGTTTGACCCTTCGCCATTCTTTCATCAGCTACTCAGAGTGATGACTTCTGTTTGCGGCTCCAAGTGGGCACCACTAGAGTGCCGGATAATGGAACTTCACAAATATTAGTCTCTGCACTCTGCTGGCCTACAAGCTGTTGTAAAAGTGATTATCATTTCTGCCATCAATCATTATATCATAAAAAGTTCTTTTGATTTTTACCTGATCTGGCTCTAATAAACTTACTGCCAATGAGACGTAAATCTCGGTTTAAAACAAATCATTACATACGGGGTGTCCAGGGATATTAAAGGATAGTGCTGCAGCGAAACATAGGTGACATCACGTCCCACTGTACGACAGACATTTTATTTTAGTAAAAGTCTCACCATTTTAGAGATATCGATTTTTTAACATTTTTTTAAAACATGTTTATTCCATGCCATTTTTACGAATTAACACTTTTTGTACCTTTTTAAAAAAAATTTACCAAGGATGTTTGAATCATCTGAAACAATCGAATTTTTAATATGAAAGATAAGTCTTTCCCGGCGTATTATTGATACATATTCTTCGCGGGTTTGCCGCCGGATAACATTTTCTAACCACAAGCTTTCGGCGACTTGCACCGCCGCCATCATCAGGTCTGTTGTAACTGATGATGGCGGTGGTGCAAGTCGCCGAAAGCTTGTGGTTAGAAAATGTGATCCGGCGGCAAACCCGCGAAGAATATGTATCAATCGAATTTTTTCTTAAAATGTTGAAAAAAAAACTTTTAAAAATTAAAAATTGTTTCAGAACACATTAACCACAAATGTTTATGCTTGCTGAATAATGAGATCATGAATCAAGTGATATATGGCGTGCATAAGAGCAAATAGTGGCAATTTTGGACAATTTTTATAATTAACGAAATAAAAAATATTACTTACATTTGTTCTGTCTATTATTTGTACACACACCAAAGCAAAAACCTTTTTTAAATCATTATCATCATTGTTTTACTACATGCTTAAAATGTGCAATTTTGTCTCTAGCAGATTGAATACCATAAAACAATCATTTTAAAAGAAATATAAAACAATTATACCATTTAAGAATTTTTATAAGGTTGTTTTTTAACATTTTCAGGAAAAAAAGAACATTGTTTCCGATGACTCAAATATCTTCGAGTAAATTTTTTAAAAAAATCTTAATTTGCAGAAATGGCATGGAATATACTTAGTGTCAAGTACCTCGTGGAAAGGATCATCTAACAGTGCTGACTGCAACTTAATTAGTTAATTAGTTCTTCAATTAACAGGTTTCCTCAGTATAGTCACCATGTGGTTTCTATGTTTCACCAAAGATATTAATAAATGCAACCTCTAAATCAATTTACGAATTTAATGAAATAACAAGACAGTTGATATACTTTCCATCTGACATTTATTTTTTAGAATTTTTCATAGGAAAATAACGATAGGCATCAACTTCATCCAGAGATACTAAAACACATTACAAAAACACCCATTAATACACTCCTCAAACTGTAACAAAAAGAACTGCAGAACTACTCCTGCTCACAATTATTGTGGAGAAACATCGTGAAGGCTACGAAGCATGCCACCGGCTGTTTCTAGAGCTTTAACATTCACAATGACAACCAAAATCATTAGAAAACAATCACAACTAGTTCAAAATCGCTCATAATCGATAATAAATATGTGATTATTGTAGGTCATGGTGTATTTATTAAATAATAATTATTGGTTTAGTAATAAATACTTTAAATTGGAAATTAAATCTATTACACGTATTTAAACATAAAACTGGCAACATAAACCACACCAAATAGCTTAAAATCATCTTCAAAACGCTGTGGCTTATACAGCATTCAAAACTACAAGCTTTCAATTAATATTTCGAACATTATCTACTTCCTATTATATTACACGTGGTTTATATACTGTCTATAGCCGTGGATCAGATATGACTGGTGTAGTGAGGGGTGTTAATATCCTGTCTGTAGCCGTGGATCAGATATGACTGGTGTAGTGAGGGGTGTTAATATCCTGTCTGTAGCCGTGGATCAGATATGACTGGTGTAGTGAGGGGTGTTAATATCCTGTCTGTAGCCGTGGATCAGATATGACTGGTGTAGTGAGGGGTGTTAATATCCTGTCACAGAATTTGTGACTGGTATGTTTCTACTGCATCGCTCTCCTCTTTTCAGACCTGAACGCAGAGAAGCAGGCCAGTCCCGCCGCTCCTGCGCTCGTGAGCGCGGTGACAGAGAGTCGAGCGCAGGACCCGGTGCTCCGGGACATGAGAGCGGAGTTCACGGCAGACTTCGACCTCAGTCGGCCGTGCGCCGCGAAGCTGCAGAGCCTCATACGGAGGCTGAGACACTGGACCACAGTACTCGAAGAGAAACTCGAGACGCTGCCTAAGTAAACAGCTCTGATTTACTCTACTTTCTAAATAACAAAGTATACGGAATATGACTCGACACTCAGTCGAAAGCTGCTACAAGTAAAAAACATAAGAACTTCTTAACAGTTCACCCCCACCACCTCCTCCCCCAACCTGGCAGCCAGTCATGTGGTAAGCTTCAACATGTGCACACATTCCAAACCATATGGTTCGTCCCCTATCTTGTGAATAAGGTGTTAAACCGAAATATTGCAAACGTTTCTCTTTGTCTTGTACATTTTTCACTCTTTACACCCTTCAAATTTGGCGAGGGATGCATTATTTTCCCTACCCTTTGTTATTTATGTTACCTAAAAGCTGTTTCCTTTTTCTTTAGTATCATTACTTTTTGATGCAGAAATTTTCCACTTTTCAATCATCTGGTCTTATATGCATAGAGTTTTAGCGTAACTTAGCAGAGCACCATGTACACACAATTCATATGGTATTTCCTCAATGCATGCGCTCATATATTACCCTGGCAGCCACGTGTATTTTATTTTTGGCTTATTTTGCTTCATTTTCCAGATCTTTCTTAATAGAAGAAAAATGTCGTTTCCTGACCAGTTTCACAGTGGACACTGCTGAGATATACTTACCAGGAGAGTTTCTGTTACCAAAGGTAATAATTACACATCTGCCTTCAGTATCAAGTTTAGATACACTTAAATGGTTCTGAATGGGTCATCAGTAACAGGTAGTCATTGGTTAATGTACAGATATTGTAATCATTAGGGTTTAGATCTCCAGAAAAATACATATTTTTCTTGCCTTCCTTTTGAGCTGTAATTCTGAATTAAACACTGATGAAATGTTTCTGATTGTATTTAAATAAGAAAAGAAAGGGAAATTAACCCACCACATACCAAAGTGGACGGATGCAATGAGAGGGAACACTTATGCTGACAATTCTCTCTCATCGCATCCGTCCACTTTGGTATGTGGTCGGTTAATTTCCCTTTCTTTTCTTATTTATATCGCCTAGAAGCCACTTCCATTTTCCTTAGTTACATGATTGTATTTAAATGTATTTTATACAGCATATTTAGGCCATTTTCCTAGTTTTTCTCATATTACGATAATATTTATGATCATATTTTGTGGAAAAGTCTTTCAATAGTACCAGGAATACACTAGGTACAGATGATAAGAAATTAATATTTTTATCCATGAACAATGCTCCTATTATACATTGAAGGAAAAACCAAACTAATTGTCACTGAATTGGTCAGAATTCCTTAGTCAAGAATTAAAGTTATGCATTATTGTTACTCTCTAAACGTGAATCTTCCGCCTGCCTTCTAATCACAACAATGCAACAGCGGCATGCCTGTATCAATCTGTGTCAGTTAATATCTCACTATTGCCAATACTTTAGAAAATAATCCTCGGTCAGTGTTAAATCTGCAGTAGGTCAGTTTAGTACAACCATGCCAAAACCAAAATTTTCTCATAGTGCGAGGTTACAGAGTTATGGAAGGTAATTTGTATATGAGTATTTTAGTACAGACAAAATAGTTTTTTCCTGTAAATTGAGTGAAATTAAAGTGTTTTCAACTAAATGATTTAAAATTTAATTTCCCAATGGTGCCATTAGTACACGGAAGCAAATTATGCTGTCTACATAAAAGTGACACTACTAGATAGAATAACTGATGTATAACTGAGCATTCTTCAATATATAGTAAATTTAAATGTTTGGTTATATTTCGCAGTTTTTAGGTCATATTTACCCGTCTTTAAGATCTTATTTGCCTGCATATTTGTCCTTTTCTTATTTTTTTGCTGATCAAAACCTTAGTAATCGCGTTACACATTAAATTAAACAATTTGTTTCAATAAAATGCTAATATTATTAATTTAAATAGCAAAGGATATGGAAACTGACTCATCACTCACCAAAGTTTCCTTTATTATTTATATTGCCTAAAAGTCGTTTACTTTGTATCATTAAGCTTATTCATATTTTAATAATTAATATTTTCTGATTATTTACAGTTTATAATATTTAGATAAGTCTTTTAGACAGATTCATTATGCCTTTTGTATTAAAGAATTTTTGTTTGTTTTTTAATTGCAGCACACACACCACTACGTACGAATCTCAAAGTTCGTGCCTCGCGTAGATGTGGTGCAGAGGCACAATATGGGAGCGCGTCGCCTGTACATCCGCGGTCACAACGGGAAGACTTATCCGTACCTCGTCGTGAACGACTCGAGCCTGGGCGACTCCAGGAGGGAGGAACGCGTTCTCCAGCTCCTCAGATTCCTCAATCACTATCTCGGCAAACAGAAGGTGCCTGCGTGAAGTAGTACGACATTAAGAATTCCTTGTCCGAATGTGTACATGAACTACATAATTTCCTTGACGTGGCCCAGTGTTTTCTGTTTGTCGTGTAGCTTCAGTTCGCGTGTTCCAGGAGACTGCGCGCCGCTGCCTGCACTTCACGGTGCCGCGAGTGGTCGCCGTCGCCCCTCAGACGAGGTTCGTGGAGGATGACCCGGCGGCCACCGCGTTGTCGGACGTACTCGGGGAGAGCTGCTCCCGAGATGGCACTGACTGCCTCGACCCCGTCGTCAACTACTACGAGAGGCTGGCGTCACTGCAGGTACGTGACGCAGTGTTATTTTATATATATACAGTAAACAATGAAACGAAAGGCGCTAAGTAGCTAAAAGGAATAACAAATTAGATGGACTTACAAAAAAGGACAGTAAAATCAACAACAACTTACCCTAGATGATGGTTGCATGCTGTGAACACATGAAAAAGTCAAGAATACAAATGGCATTTAATATTTCAGGTGTTGGCCCGTCGTCAACAGGACAGCATTGTGGAGGGTTGGTTTTGCAGGGACCGTCTCACAGAATGACTGTTAGTCAGAGGACAAGGGAATAGTGAATTGGAGATAGAACCCAAGCAATGCAAAAAGAGCAGAATAATACAGTAAAATTTTCACAACATAAATTTGAGAAAGTAAAAGTAAATAAGTGAGTAAAATAAATTTGAAAAAATATAATGATAATAATAATAATAAAAGAATCTATGTAGTTAAACATCAGCTCTGGTACGTGGTGGTTCAATATACTGTGGACAGTGGGTATGGAGGCAAGTAGAGGATGGAGGGAAGGAAAAGTACTGACTGGGTATTATCTCAAATTGAGACCAGGTGGTTGCCTTGTGCCTAGTTTGTATTGGTAGGCAAGCTCTCACCTTCTGAGTTCAGAGGAGCTGCTGAGGAATATCTCTGGAATATCGTAGAAGCACGTACCACGCGATCCTGTGTATTTAAATTATAATTAAATATAGTTAATAGTTAGTTTTTGTTATAATGGTAATTTAAAACTCTAAATTCCAATACATTCTACTACTGTGAGTGTTCATATTAGTGCAGAAAAATTGAATTTGCGATTTATTGCTGTGATCTGTTCGGTGTTTATTTTCTGTGTTTGTTTACATTTTTGAACGCTAGGCTTAAGCTCAGATTTTTGTTATAGAATGTTAATATCGTTTACATTAGTTTTTGGTGTTCGTATTATCAGTGATATTTTCTATAGGCCTTGTTACATCCGTAAATTGTAGATTCAGTGTTCCCTGGCTTTTGTTTACATCCGTGTTTAACGTTTAGTATCAATATTCTTGTTACAGCGTAACAGAATTTCATAGTAAGTTTGTTTTGACTCCATTAGTTTTGTTTCTCAGTAAATTGTGAAGTTATTAAGTGATAGTGAACTGTTTTTTAAAATTGAAAATCAGTAAAGAGTAAACAAGTATTATTTGTTTACATTTGAGGTTAGTTCAGAACAAGAGTTCTAGGGTGTCAAATTGCTTTTGTTTAATGAGTTCTTTTAATATGATTTGTTTGTTTTTGTTGTAAGTCTTGAAGTTGATAAGTGTTTTTAATTCAAATAGTATTTGTTTAGCATTTTTCTTAGAATCCTACTGTTACTTTTCTTTGGCAACTGAAACACAAGTAGTTAATTAAGTTCTTAAGAGTTAAAAAGTATTTTAAAGAGTAAACATTTTAAAGTTTTTATTCTCCTAAGTTATTAAGTTTGTCTGAAAGTATCAAAATGGATACTAAGTGTGGAACTTTCCGAAGACCAGTAAGAGAAGGAGTGACGTGCCAGGGCTGCAGGCGCTGGTTTCACTGGGGGTGCAGCGATGTTACTAACAGTGACTCTTGTGTCAGTATTGCCTGGAACTGTCACTCCTGCAGAATTATTGATCAGGAGCAGCAGATTCTGAAGCTCCAGTCAGATCTGGCATCTGCGGAGAGGGATTTAAAGGCCCTGAAGGCAGAAAACTCTGTTCTGAGGCTTAGGCAGAACAATGAGTGGAGGGAAGTCAGCTCTGGCAGGAGAGGTAGGAGACGCTGTCTGTCTGATTGTTTCCAGCTGGAGACATCCAATGTGTTTCGGCTATTGGAGGATCTAGATGGTGACTTTGAGGACTGTCAAGTTGGACTGAATGATCTGGGATCTTGTAAAGTAAAAGAGCGAACTTTTCAGGGAGTACCTAAACGTAGGAAGGTACTGTTACTTGGAAGCAGTCATGGGAGGGGAATCAGGGAGATGGTTCAGTCTGACTTGGGGCCAGATTATGAAGTCTGCAGTATTTTCAAACCAAATACAGATCTTGGAAGTGTTGTAGCAAATGTGGAAGACTTAGGGAAAGATCTCTCACAGGAGGATTGTATTGTAATTGTGGGGGTACCAGGAAATAGTCTTGATAAGGACCTCAATTATTCAATTGAGGAAGACATTGCTCACATATCCAGGAACACACGTCAGACGAATGTGGGATTTGTGGGTTTGCTTGAGCGTTATGATAAACCCTGGATATGGTATAACATTAGGCGTACAAATGCATCGATTGAAAGGGTTCTCTGGCAGCCAGCAAATTCCCACATTGGTTTGATAGATGTGGTCTGCATTGGTAGGGACAGTTATACTCACCATGGACTCCATCTGAATTTCAGAGGTAAAAGGAAGCTTTCGATTCTTATTGCTGGTGAGATCAGGGGATGCCAGGTGAGTGAAAGAGGTATTCCTGTTATAACTGGTGTTAAGTCGTGGCCTTTTTTAGGGTAAATAAAATAAATGTATTAAGATGGCGAAAAGAAATTAATATCTCTCCTGATCAAAACTTATCGAAATTCCATCTGACATACCAGTATGTACTAATAAAATAAACAACTTAAATTCATTGAATCAAAGAGTTGAGACCACAATTCTCCATCAGAATATATGGGGAATATTTAGTAAAACTGATGACATTACCTTATGCCTAGAAGAGATTAAAATTTCCAGAAATTTCAATGTAGATGTTTTGTGCAAATCTGAACATCATTTGTCTGACACAGGAATATCTCAGCTGTCCATCCCAAATTATAAACTAAGTTCTCATTTCTGTAGATTTAAAATGGAGAAAGGAGGAGTTGCCATTTTTGATAAAAATAATATTCAATGCAACAGTGTAGATGTAAGTAAGTATTGTATAGAACAACACTTTGAATGCTGTGTTACTAAACTAGAATATGGTAAGGAAGAGCTCATAGTAATAGCAATTTACAGGGTCCCCTCAGGAAATTTTAGTCTGTTCTTATCACAGTTACAGTCTTTACTACTATGTTTCAAAAATAAGAAACAAATAGTTTTATGTGGAGATTTTAATGTTGACTTTCTCAATAGCAGCAATGAGAGGCTAGATATGGAAGCCTTGATGTTGTCTTTTAACTTAACAGCACTTTTAAATTTTCCTACTAGAGTACAAAATAATAGCAGGACTGCAATTGATAATTTTTTATGGATATTTCTCAGTACAGTAATTACAACATACGTCCAGTAATAAATGGTATCTCAGATCATGAAGCCCAGCTGCTATGTATCAAGTCCAGAAATGCTATTAAACAGATAGAGAAAAGCTGGGTTTATAGACGAAATATTAATGAAAACAATATAAAACATTTCATAAGAGTCCTTAAATAATGAACAATGTTCAGAAATGTACAATGCACAGGGTGTTAATGCTAAATTTTATTCCTTTCTCAATATATTTCTAACACTTTTCGAAGGAAGTTTTGAAAAAAGGAAAGTAGTCAATACTCCAAACAATGAACTGGGTAAGGGATGGATAACAAAGGGTATTAGAATATCTTGTAAAACAAAGAGAGACCTGTACTTAAAAGTAAGAGAATCAGATAACTATACACTTAAAGCTCATTATAAACTTTATTCTAAAATACTAAGAAATGTAATAAGAAATGCCAAGAACAGGTATATATCAGAGAAAATAGAGAATTCAGGCAATAAGATGAAAACTATATGGAGTATAATAAAAAGAGAAACAGGAAAATCTGTAAATCACTCCAAAGACATAAAAATAGAACAAAACGGATCTGTTGATAGTGAAGTAGGGGAAGTTTGTGAAATATTTAACAAACATTTTACTACAGTTGTAGAGAAATTAGGCACAGAAAAGCAGTCCCCACATAAAGCCTTAAGGCTTCTTCAGACTGCTTACCCAAATAGATTTGTGGAAATGTAATTGCCACCAGTAACAGTCTCAGAAATAAATAAACTCACGAAACAATTAAAACCTAAAAATTCTTCTAGCTATGACAATATTTCATGTAAATTACTGAAAAGATGTTCAGATTGTATCGATTGTGTACTTGCCCACATTTGTAATGAATCGTTAATGCAAGGTGTGTTTCCAAATAGACTAAAATATGCAGTTGTAAAACCGTTGTTTAAAAAAGGAGAATCGTCCCATTTCGTTACTTTCCGCATTCTCAAAGATTTTTGAAAAAGTCATGTATTGTAGAGTAATAAAACATGTTACACAAAATAATATACTCACTAAATCACAATTTGGGTTCCAAAAAGGATCATCTATAGAAATGGCTATATATTCATTTTTAAATAACACATTTGAGGAACTGAATAATAAAATGAGCCCTGTAGGAATATTTTGTGATCTTGCAAAAGCATTTGACTGTGTAAATCATGAATTACTTTTGAAGAAAATGGAATACTATGGTATTTATGGAATTGCACGTAAATGGTTTAAGTCATACATGGAAAGTCAAATGCAAAAAGTTTCCATTTTTGATTCTAAAATAAGTAAAGATGCTTCATCAGACTGGGAGAAAATAAAACATGGAATTCCACAAGGTTCTGTCCTAGGACCCCTCCTCTTGAAACTTATCTGATAAAGTTATAAGGGTGCTTTCACACCAAACGCGTCCAGTCGCATCGAGCCCGTCCTGTCCTGTCAAGAGCGTCCAGCTGAGTCAACAGTAAAATCCAACATACCTACTCCCCTTTGTTCATTCACACAGGTAGCGTCTCAGTCCCGTCCGACTTAAGCCAGTCCCATCGAGTGGAGGGGGAACCCAACCTGTCTTGATTCTGGCGCGTCCAGTTCAGTCCAGTCTCATTGTTTCCGACTTGGTGCAAAGTGTGTGTTTTGTGTATTTTTTTCATAACCCTCTAAAAATGGATTTTGATAAATTAATCAAACTGGTTAGAGAACGAAAGGTGATCTATGATGTTAAGCATCCGAATCACCGCAACAGAGATTTAATTGCTGCCATTAGGAATTAAATTGATCAATTGAAAACATCTGGTCAGTTATTTATATTGTAAATTTTATTTTTTACAATTATTACTCTAATTCATGCCTGTTTTTTAATTGATTAAGTAACAAATAAAAATTAGATGTAACAAAGTGATATATGTTCGTACTTCAACAATCAATATAATCATTTTGCCAAGGCACAGATCCTATTGGCGAGATGAAATAGTTAATGTTAACCCTGATTGTGATGGCTTCACAAATATCTCTTCTTTCAGAAGTTTGTGGTGGGATAGGGTGAAGATCATTCACTTCTCTTATCTCGTCCAGAAATCGCTTTTCGTATGCATTATCCTCTTCATTTCGTAGAATGTAACTATGTAAAACACAGGCACTACGAATCATATTTTATTCTAAAATAATTATAAAACTTTAACGGATCGTTCACCAAGTCCGGAAACAAATGAATAAATACGCCATACATATCTCTTCTTAAATTGATTGGATGAAAACACAATCGACACATTAATTTATTTATTTTTTTCGGTGGTCTATCCGTCACAAAACTATAAATTTAAGCAGCTGACCTAAATCACAAAAATTTTGCTGCAGCTGACTTGTATCGACTGGACTGGACCAGACGCGTTCGGTGTGAAACAACAGGACTTGACTGGACTGGACTGGACGGGCTTGCACTTGACGGGCCCAGACGTGACTGGATTGACTTATAGAGACTGGCTTGGTGTGAAACCAGCCTAAGTGTTTTATTTGCAGATGACACTAACCTGACTGAGAAAAACACCAAACAGCAATCTAGAATTTAATGTAAATGAAGTACTTAGTGAAGTAGCAAATTAGTTTGAGGCAAATTCATTAAAATTAAATTTTGAAAAAACACATTACATTAGGTTTAAAACAAAAAATTACGCACAGCCTGATTTACAAGTAAGCTATAAAAATAACACAATATTAGAAACGAAGAGTATAAAATTCCTTGGTATTACAATAGATGAGAAACTCTGTTGGCATGAACATATCACTTCACTACTGAAGAAGTTAAGTAGTACCACCTTTGCAATATGAACACTTTCTCTAACAGCAGATCTAAAATTAACAAAACAGGTTTACTCCTCATATTTTCATTCAGTAATGTCATATGGCATAATTTTTTGGGGAAACTCTTCACAAAGTAATAAAGTTTTCATAGCACAGAAAAGAGCTAATAGAATGTTGTGTAGGGTAAAACCAAGAACTTCTTGCAGACAACTTTTTAAGAAATTCTATGTTCTTACAATGACTTCTCAGTATATATATTCTCTAATGTGCCTTGTCATAGATCATTTTAACCTGTTTACTTCTAATTCACAGGTACACAATTACAATACAAGAAGCAGAAATAACTTGCACAAATCACAAACATCTCTGTCGTTAGTACAAAGAGGAGTTAATTATTCTGGTATACATCTGTTAAATAATCTTCCCAAGGGTATAAAACAGTTTGCAGAAAATAAAGATATATTTAAAGAAAAACTGAGAGATTATCTTATTGGCAACTCCTTCTATTCCATTCAAGAATTTGAACAAAATAATTAATTGTATTCAATAAGACTTTTGCAAAACTCAGATATAAAAATTAATTTTTATTTTATTCTCTTTATTTTTCTTTGTGACATATAATTGTTTTTACTATGATTATGACTCGTATTGTATGTACGATGGTTATGTAAAAAATAATGTTCCCATATTTTTTTAAAACGTAACGTAAAACATGATTCATTTAAAATGAAAAATGCATTATTGGAAAGCTTAATTTCTAAACTATTTTTCAACATAATCCCCAGATTTTTCCACGCATTTTTGCTGCCGACTTATCAACTTTTGAAATCCAACTTCAAAGAAGTCTGCCGCCAGTCCATTGAGAAACTTGGTGACCGCTTCCTTCACTTCCTCGTCGGTTGTGAAACATTGTCCACCCAAGTGTTCCTTTAATTTTGGAAACAAATGAAAGTCATTTGGAGCTAGATCAGGGCTGTACGGAGCATGATCAACGAGATCCCAGCCAAAACTGTCGATCAAATCCCTGGTTTGGCGAGAGACGTGCGGGCGTGCATTATCGTGGTGCAATCTTACACCTTTTGTTAATCTTCCTCTCCATCGATTTTGTATGGCTCTTCTGAACTTTTTTAAAGTCTCACAATACCTGTCCGAATTGATTGTGCTCCCTCGAGGCATAAAGTCAGCAAGAAGAATGCCCATATGGTCCCAAAAAACCGTAACCGTCACTTTTCCTGCGGACAGCGACTGCATGCACTTCTTCGGTTTCGACAAATCAGTATGGCGCCATTGACGAGATTGTTGCTTTGTCTCCAGGGTGACATAATGACACCATGTTTCATCCCCGGTAACAATGGAGTCTAGGAAATTTTCAGTATTCTCGTTGCATTCTCGAAGAAACTCCTGGGCACACCTGACACGATCAGCTTTGTGGGCTTCAGAAAGCATGTGCGGGACCCATCGCGCACAAACCGTGTGATAGCCTAATCTTTCCGTCACAATTGTGTGAACTGTTTTTTCACAAACTTCAGGAACCCAGACAGCCAGGTCCTGAATCGTTATTCTCCGATCTTCGAGCAGAATTCGCTCAATCTTCGTCAGAGGTCGATGGCCTACCGCTTCTTTGCTCGTCATGAATGTCTGTGCGTCCTTCAGAGAACTCCCTGCACCATTTTTGGATATGTTGAACACTCATACATGCCTCTCCATAAACTTCACACAACTGCTTATGAATTTCAACCGGTGGTAAATTTTTTGCTTGCAAAAACCGGATTACAGTACGAACTTCGCACCTGGCGGTGACGGCAAGCGGGAGCTCCATCGCGGATGGCTGTCTGGCCGGCACTGAACGTCACGGCGAGTTCTACCTGGGCGGGCTCTAGAGTGGGGGAACCTGTGCAGATGGCGGTGTTGCCAGATTTGGCCTAGCATCTCGCGCGGCGAGTTTACAGCGTTGGGAACCTTACTTTTTACATAACCCTCGCATGTGTATTAACCGTGACATGTTTCACATCCCAGAGGTGCTTCGTCAGCAGGGATCCATGAAACAAGATTATAAATAAAAAAAAATTAAAAAAATGTATATAATGAAATCAAGACGCTAAGTAGCGAAAAGGAATCAAAATAGGATAGGTAAATGAGCCTCCACTTACCTTTAGATGATGGATGTGGGGTGTGAACACACAGAAAAGACACAAACACAAATAATAATGGCATTTTCAGGATAAACCCTTCATCAGCGAGAGAACATTATGAGAGGTGGGCGCAGCTGGATACTGCCTCACAGAAAGACCCATATATATACAGGGTGCGGCAAAAAGGTCTGACAGTTTTAAAGTAAAAACAACATAAAAAATAGAAGTGATAGAAAATATTTTACTGCTTATTACACAAGGGTGTTCATGTAAATTAATGAAGATAACATCAGAACAACCAATATCATCCGTTTAAGACGTGACGATAGCGTCCTTTAAATGACGTCCATCTATGACCAAGCATTATTCCAGAATTGAACTAAAGCTGTTTAACACCAGCTCTAATATTGCACAAGGCAGGTTGGCGATTTATTGGTGTACGGCTTCTTTCAGTTCGTCGTGTATGAGGGGTTTGTTTGTGTAAACTCTTAATTTTTGGAGCCCCCACAAGAAAAAATCACAAACGCTAAGGTCTGGAGAGTTAGCTGGCCATTCAATGTCCCCAAAATGCAAGATCACTCGACCACGAAACTTGCTTATCAAAACGTCTATAACCTCATTGGTTGTATGGGCGTTGCTCCATGCTGCTGGAACCATATCCTCCTGCACAATAAACGATTTCTCTTAAGTTGAGGGATCAGGAAGTTTTTCATCAACAAATAACGTTGCGTATTGACCCTAACGGTTCGACCACCCTCTTCAAAGAAGTATCGCCAAATGACACACTTTTTCGTTACACCACATCACCCGGTAACCTTAGGACTATACAGAGAACGTTCATGCAGTTGTTCTGGATTTGTAACCGACCAATAACGAAAGTTCTGTTTGTTTACATAACGATCCAGATGGAAAAAGGCCACGTCGCTCATCATTAAAAAATTTTCATCAGTGAACATAACAATCATTTCATCAACAAATGCTTTACGCGTTGAATAGTCATTAGGCTTTAACTGCTGGACAATAGCCATTTTGCGTGAGTGGAAGTGCAGATCGAAACGCAAAATTCGTCTTACCAAACGATCAGACACATGCAAAGCAGCAGCTTGTTTACGGACAGACTGCCGAGGACTGGCTTCCACAGCTTCTCTACTCGATCGATATTCTCTGGCGTCCTGGATGACCTTGGTCGACTTATTTTTTTAACGATGAACCAGTAGCTCTGAAGGTGCTCACCCATAGCATAATCATGTTACGAGTTGGGACTCTTCCTCTTGGACCCACATTAAAACGTCTACGGAACTGCCGCTGAACGGCAACGCAGGAATCACCACTTTTGAAAAAAACGCCTCAAAGACAAACTCACGGTGCTCACCCGACCACTGCTCCATGGCTACTACAAATGTCCACGTGTGGGCTCTGGAATGCGCCTATGCCCACCACGCTCCACCATCTACTAGCTCGGCAATACGGCGGCGAAAACCGTCAGATCATTTTGCCGCACCCTGTGTATATATATATATATATATATATATATATGACAGAGTGTCACATTTGATTATTGAATAGTTGGTGTATTCTAATTCTGTCAGAAACACAATACTTGATGATGGTATATTATATCGTGGTGGCACTGGCTTAACTCTAAGCTCTTCAAACAATATATAATGGGCACGATAGTGTAGTGGCCTGTTTAACTGTGTTCTCTTTGTAATAATAATTGATATGCACATGGAAGAGAAAGATAAATCACACCCAACACTCACCAGAGTTGAAGGGCAGCAGCAACAAAACATAACACACAACACAAAAAAAACTAAATTTCGGGCAAAACTCTTTGTCAAAATTACAGAGAAATACGGCCGTTCTTGCACAAGCATCTGTGGTCAACAACCACACCAAGAATGGAGCTGACCATTGGAGGTGGTTTGGAGAGCGATGATAATACAATTGGGAATATTAATGGCAAGGAAAAGAGCAACATAAGAAACAAAATTAATTTGTATTCGGATATTTTCAAAAAACTTTTTTGCTTATTTATATTTTAAATTTTTTATTACTTATTATTCCTCATCTTTCAAAAGTAACCTTTTGCTTGTTAAAGATCTGCCTTTCAAACTTGTAATTGCAGTTTTCATTCCAGGCTTCAGGATCACAACCAAGTGTTCAGGCTTTGCGAGAGATACTGGACGACACTCAGAAGAGCGCAGTGAGACGCTCACTACTGAATGAGTGGGCCCTCAGGACCTACGCCTCACCCACGGACTACTGGACTTTTAGGAAAATGGTGCGTACACACATACTGCGGTGTTTCCTGTTCAGACAATATCAATAACATCCTCGAGTTTATTCTGCCGTTTTTCATCTCAAGTAGTCTTGTGTTTCAATTCAGTTATTAGCAGTATATCTTACTCTTAAAAGAAAAATTGATGATAGAAATTCAATTTTAGTAAATCACTAAAATGCTTCAACAAAGTTTTCTCTAATATTCAGCGTGACATATCGAACATTTTGTTGCAGTTCACCGTCCAGCTGTCCCTGGCCTGTCTCAGTGAACACGTCCTCCACCTAACAAGGCTCGACCCAGATGATGTGCATACATCAGAATTCTGGACTTGTGAACATCGCATACTTCAAGTTCGATGTTAACGATGTGACAGGTGAGTTGGTACAATTGTCATAGAGCAAGCAGAGTTTTAAAATATTAAAATAGTTTTTTTTTTTTTAATTGTAAAATGATTTAGTTATATTGCTCATGAGTGGAATTTAATAAAATTAATAGTTTTATGTATATTCATTGCCTAAAGAATTAAATACCTTCTGAATATTTGTGGTTTATTCATAATTCTGCATAAAAAAACATACAAAAACTGGATTCACAAATACATAAAATATCAGTTCGTGACATCTAATATAGCCATCACATGCAGAGTGTGGTTGAAACATGTTACAGCAGTTACAAGCCAAAAATGTTTTCAACCACCAGCTCCTTGGGCAATGGTAGAACATATGATTACAGACTAGATTTTATTTATATAAGAGTCGAGGATTTTTGTATATATATTAAATTTTCTTGGGAAACTAGCCTAGTGTATGTGTCATACAAAAATACTCAGTTAGTTTCTCAAGGAAACTTCAACTAGATTTTATTCATTATTGGGCTGAAAGAGACTGGGTATTTCAGTTATCATTAAAATCAGCCAATAAAATATGTTGCAGGGAATTATCAAGAATTCGCATCTTTTTTTTTTTTTTGTTTTGTCTAAATCATTAAACAAAAAGTACTGCACAGATTCCTCTGATCTTTTGCACCTTGATGAGGTACAATCTGAAATTGCGGCAAAAATTAGAAATCTGTCCTGATATCCACCTCTTGGAGTCAGAGAGGGCCAAAAGATCAAAAATTGTATTTTGAGGATATATTATAAATGGTTACATCTTCTCTTTCAAGTATTATTCACGATCCTTCTTCTGATATCCAATGAGGCATCATCATCAATTTAATAATCCTCACTCAGTCTAAGTACTCTCCTCGCCCATTTCTTGTGTTCCAGTGACTTAAAACCCAGTTATTACTCTTAAAAAAAAAAAAAAAAAAAAAAAAAAAAAAAAAAAAAAAATTGCATTGGCATTATAAATTAAAAAAAAAAAATGGATTCTATCACAATTGAGGAAATAGCCCACAATATTCAATTACTACTATTACTAACTCGTACTCCATGGTTTACTGAAAGTGGGTGACAGAGGGTGTATTGCACCTATCCTAATGTGTAATCATTTGTCCTTTGGAAAGTAATTATGAGGATACGGCAGGCGGCACCCACGGGCTGTCTCGAGGAACTGTCCTGGCGGATCAGGGTGACCAGAGTGGTTTCCCAAGTCGTACTCCCACCGCATCGTGAACCAGGGATTCATAATGATTAAAGAGAAATTACTGAGCCAGGTCAGTTACTGTAAATAGTTGAGCTAGAAGGAACATGCAAGCTGGCACCGTACAGTGGATCAAATCGGCCGACAGTTTCAAATGAGCAGTGATGTAATTAAAGATCCAGAGAAATTGAGTAATGCCATTAGGGTCTCAGTTTCAATGATGGTGAAACCCTGACATTCCCCTCCCCGAGGTAGAGAGGGGGCAACGTATGTGTATACACAAGCGGCTAACGAATGAAGGGACCAAATATCTTCTGGAATAAGAAGACCCCTCTACCAAGTGCCAACAGCCTTTTGAGGGTGGATGAGCAGCTAGAGGTCTGGGAACTCTATTGTCCTTGGGGCAGGAAATGGTCCCAAAAGGGGGACGAACCCAAAATGGGTCAATGGCGTTAGGATGCAGAAGGCAACGGGAAACCACTGCATTAAAGGTCCTGAAGTATATCCTTCCAAGTTCACATGGCATGGCTATGTTCGATGTAAAATCATCAGGAGTTTCTATTCCCCCAATCGGATCTCCGGGAAGGGGAATACTTTGAACAATGCTATGATTGGAAAGACAACTAAATTCGAATTGCCACATGGAGTGTACGCAGTTTATATGTGAGTGGGAAGCTTGCAAATGTGGAGGCAGAGAGATGCAGGTTGAAAATTGACATCCTTGGACTAAGTGAAGTAAGATGGCCTGGATCTGGGATTCACACTATGAAGGAACAATCCCTATACTTTTCTGGGAGAACTGATACCAACCATAGATATAGGGTTGCCGTGATTGTGTCATCAACTAGCAAATGCAGTTCTTGATTTTGTTCCACTTGATGATCGTGTAATCGAGCTATGAACATTATTCAGGTTTATGCACCAACAGCAGACAAAGATGATGAAGAAATAGAATCCTTCTATAACACCTTGGATGAAGCAATGAAACTTACAAGAAAGGAGAGATTACACTGGTCATGGGTGATTTTAATTAAAAAATTGGCAATGGTGCTGAAGGTAATACTGTAGGAAGCTATGGCCTTGGTAAACGAAACACAAGAGGAGACACACTGGTACAATTGTGTATAGAACATGAAGTTTTATTTCTAATACATTTCTCAAACTTCATCCTAGGAGACTATATACATGAAGAAAATACAGTAAGAAATCAGATTGATTTTATTCTGGTGAAACAAGAGCTAAGAAAAAATGTAAAATCTGTAAAAACCTATCCTGGTGCTGATGTTAATAGTGACCACAACCCAGTAGTAATGGACTTTAAAATGCAGCGCTTTGGACATGTAACAAAGGACGTCAAGATATCAAGACGCATAGATGTAAGAAGATTAGAGGAAAAGATGAAAGATATAGAAGAGACCTGTCCTACAGAAGTAGACTCTACCTGGAACTTTATTAAAAAAAAAGGCATTACTTCCAGGAAAATAATATTGGGTACATCACTAACAACAAAAGGCAGCTTTGGATGACTGATGAAATCCTCGAGCTTATGAATGAAAGAAGGAAATATAAAACCAAGGATCCCATAAAATACAAAAACCTGCACAAAGACATATGCAGAAAATGCAGAGAAGCAAGGCAAACATGGATATCTGGCAAATGTAAGGAAATTGAGATACTCCAAGAGAAACACGATCACTTGAACTTATACAAGAAGGTAAAAGAGCTAAGTAATATACAAAGGAAGCGGCGCGGACAAATACTGAGGAATGCAAACGATGAAATTATCCTGGGAGTTGAAGGAAAACTTAAAAGGTGGAAGGAATATATCGAACTTCTTCTTAAAGATGACAGAGATGATCCTCCTCCACAAGACAAAAGAATCAATGAAGTCAGTCCAGAAATCACAAAGAGTGAAGTAGTACATGCCATTAAACTTCAGAAAATGGTAAAGCCACAGGTCCTGATGGAGTTTACTATGAAGTTATTAAAGTTATAGCTGAGCAGGACTCTAATGGTCTCAGCCTCCTAACATCACTGTTCAATGTTATTTATGGATCTGGAAAGATACGTTATGACTGGCTGAGATCAACTTTCATACCACTGCCAAAGAAGACCAGCTCCTCACAATGTGATGACTATCGTATGATTAGTCTGATGTCGCATGTGCTGAAAATATTTATGCGAATCATACACACGCGTATTTACAAGAAGTACGAGTCTCATATGGGAGAGAACCAGTTTGGCTTCCAAAATGGACTTGGCACATGTGAAGCACTCTTTTCCTTAAATGTATTAGTGCAGATGTGCAGGGACATGAATGTTGATGTGTATGCATGTTTCATCGACTACAAAAAAGCCTTCGGCTGTGTGAGACATGGAAAGATGATAAACATTCTGAGATCAGATGGTGTTGATCGAAATGATTTACACATTATCAGTATACTGTATTGAAATGAGACTGCAGATGTCAAAATTGACCAAGGAACATCAGAAGTGACTGCAATCAGGAAAGGTGTTCGCCAGGGCTGTGTACTATCACCTCTCTTGTTCAACATTTATTCCGAGGTAATTTTCAGGGAAGTGTTGGAGAACGAAAACAATGGTATCAGTATAAATGGAAAAGTGATCAATAATGTCAGGTATGCAGATGACACTGCTGTAATAGCTAGTAACCTATCCAACACATAATAGACAATTTAGTTCAGCACAGTGAAGAGTTTGGCCGGCCTGTTAACCCTTCCAAGACCAACGTTGTAATCTTCTCTAAGAGAAAAATACAGACAACCCTAACAATAAAAGACAATAAGACCGAGCAAGTATCCTCCTTCAGATATTTAGGCACTGTGATGGACGAGCAGGGTGACTGCAGGAAAGAAATAAAATCGAAAATAGAACAGGCCATGAACAAATTTTTCTTAAGATCGGATCTCAGTCTGCAATTAAGAATGCGAATGATTCACTGTTAAGTGTTTTCCATTTTCTTTATGGGTGTCAAAGCTGGACCTTAGACCAATATCTAGAGAGAAACATTGAAGCTTTTGAAATGTATTTGTATCGTCATCTCCTATGCCTATCTTGGGTGATGAAAGTCTCAAACAAAGAAGTACTTCATCGGATGTAGAAACAAAAAGAACTACTGCTCACTATAAAGCAAAGGAAAACTCAATATCTAGGACACATTATGAGAGGCGAGAGGTACCAGCTACTGCAGCTCATCATTGAAGGAAAGATACAGGGAAAAAGATCTGTTGGAAGGAGAAGGAATTCGTGGCTAAAGGACATTCGGAGATGGTTCAATTGCACGTCTGAAGAGGTTTTCCATGCTGCAGTTTCATGCCTACAGCTAGCTATGTGGACCGCCAACCTCCAATAGGAGAAGGCAACTAAAGAAGAAGTGACATAATTGGAAAAATGACAGCTTCGACGTGGCGTGTGATAGGATAGTCGTTTCCCCTCTAAAAATGTAGTGGGGAAGACGAACACAATCCAGAGCAGCAGAGGTCAAACTGGCAGAGCCGGGTGATCGGGACGAGAGTGGCAGTCACCATGATGACAAGTAGCAACAAACTCGCATAAACTCCAAGAGCTATTTGGGGACAGTTCAATCTGATGGGGAGTTGAGGCCGTAAGCTAGCGTTCGGACACTATTCACAAGTCGAGACTGACCTGGTGGCAACAGGGGCACAGTCTTAATATACGGAAATGGTTATGGCGTACATTTTTTTCTGTCATCAGTCTTCTGACTGGTTTGATGCAATCCTCCATCCCTTCCTATCTTGCACTAACATCTTCATCTCAACATACCGCTTACAACCCATGTTCTGAATAGTCTGCTTCATATTTTCTAATCTCTGACTTCATCTGCAGGTCTTATCTTTGACTGTTCCCTTCACTAACAAATTAACGAATCCAGCATGTCTCAAAATATGACCTACCAGCCTCTCTCTTCTTTCTTTGAGCTTCTTCCACAAACTTCTTTCCTCGCCCATCATTTCCAAAACTCGTTCATTTTGTACTTTGTCTGTCCATTTAATTTTCAGCTTTTTTCTGTAGCACCACATATCAAATGCTTCAATTTTCCTTCTTTCTGGTATTCCTAAAGTCCATGCTTCACTACCATAAAGTGCTATGCTCCACACATAGAGTTTTAAAAAGTTCTTTCTAAGTCTTAGATCAATATCTGAAACTAAAAAATTTCTGTAACCCCGCCCACTCACTGCCAGGCGCGGGCGTCGGAGAGAGCCGTTGGCCTATATAAGGAGGTGCGGCACTTTGGCTGTCTCAGTACCCGACCGTAAGCCGACCTGTGCAGACGTCTCGACACCTGATGAAGACGACGGAGCTAGTCGTCGAAATATCGTGTTTTCAAAACACTATCCGGCGGTACACCCGCGAAGACTTCATTTCAGCATATGCTGGAAAAGTCTGCGTTCTTATATAAAAGAATTCTATTTTTCATGGAGGCTCTTTTTGCTAGTGCTATTCTGCTTTCAACATCATTCGTATTTCAGCCATCGATTGTAATTTTGCTTCCCAAGTAGCAGAATTCACTTACTTCTCGTAATGCATTTGATCCTATTTTTATATTTATATCTAGTAGTATTGCTATAATTTCTGTTACATTTCATCATTTTTGTCTTGCTTTGGTTCATGTTCAGTCCAAAATCTTCCTTCAGTATTTTGCTCATGATATTCAGTAACTGTTCTGCTAAAAAGACAATCTTATCAGCAAATCATAGCATACCGATTTTTTCTCCCTGAACACTTACGCCACATGACAATTTTTCTTTCACTTCCTTTATTGCTTCCTCTAACACAAGTTGAATATTAACAGGGATACAGAACAATCTTGCCTCACACCCTTTCTTGGTGTACGTTAATGAATAAATGCAAATACCTCTACCTAACCAGCTGGTGTATTATTCATGCACCGTACCACTCGTGTCAGTAGCTTTCCTACCTACACATAAGTCTCACCTTGCTGGTGGCAGCCCACCACAGTCGCATCCTAAGTTTTCTCGTTTACGATGCCAGTTGCCGATTGTATCCTGAGATATTTTCGGGAGACAAATCTAGCAGCCCTTCTTTCCAACCCTCAAACTCTTGTATTTGATACTGAAAATGTGGGTCCCATACTAAACTACCATATTCCAGAGATGGTCTGACCAAAGTTTTGTACTCCTGTTCCCTCACTTTTTTGATACGTCCATTCACTGCCCTCTCCAATGAATGAAGGCTCTCCCTACTACTTGCCTAGTTGAGTTTACTGTGACCAAGAGCAGTGGACGATCAGTAACACTCTGACCTCACATCTGCGAGGACACGGTTTGAATCCCCGTCTGGCCGTCCACAGTTCAATTTTCCCTGGTATTCGAAAATCAGTCCAGGTGAATGCTGGGATGGTTCCTTCATCAGGCCGTGGTAGAATTCCTTCCTGTTTATTGCGCCCAGTCCTTTCCTTCCTCTAACAACTACAATGTCAATTAGATGTAGAGCCAAACTAACCTCTCAGGCTTCGATTTATGTGTATAGTCAAGGAATGTATTGACTTACATATACTGAAAAAGACAATCAGGGATGGGAATGATCCTACGTGGTATACACATAAAGTTAATAGGTTATTTACAAAGCAAAGGAAGATACATGCATGCTCAAGAAGGATGATGTATAGGAGTGATTTAGAAAAGTTACATGAGACATCAGGACATATTAAGAACGCAATATGTGGGGTCTTTGAAGACTTTTGTTTCAATTCACTTCCCAAGAGCCTCAGAGAAAACCCAAAGAAATTTTTGTCGTATGTGAAAAAGATTTGTGGTAGTGATAACAATATGCCAGTTCTACTACAATATGATTGGGAAGTTGATGACAGCCACTACAAGGCAACCATATTTAACAACAAATTTAAAAATTCTTTCTCTGACAAAATCATGGAAAACATTCCCGCTTTTCCACAGCGTGTAGAATTTGAGATGGATCCAGTTCAAATTGATAGTGTAGGTATCATAAAGCAATTAAAGCTCTAGAACTGGGGGAAAGCGCCGGATCCCGATGGTATACCAGTAAGTGTATTTTCAAAATACGCAGAAGAAATAGAACCATTTCTGTCAGATGTATTCCGTATATCTTTAGATAAAAGAGAAGTACCCTCTGATTGGAAAATAGTGCAGGTGATTTCTGTTTTCAAGAAAGGAGATCGGAGAGATCCTGGGAACTATCGACCCATATCTCTAACATCTGTATGCAGTAGAATTCTGGAGCATGTCATACACTCTAACATTATGAAGTTTCTAGATGGAAACCAGTTAGTTATAGTAAATCACTACAGATTTCAGAACAGATCATGTGAAACACAACTTGCCCTTGTTTTGCATGACATAATGAAAGTTGTCAATGTAAGTTCACAAGCTGATGCTATTTTCTTTGATTTTCAGAAAGCTTTTGACTTTGTACCACACAACCGTTTTTTAGCGAAGATTCGAGCATACAGTATATCGGGTCACATTTGTGAATGGATACGTGGTTTTCTAACTGGTTGGTCTCAGTATGTCGTTATAGACGGGGAAGCCTCTTCTAAGCTAGATGTTACTTTGGGCATTTCTCAAGGAAGTTTAAAAGGACCACTTCATTTCCTGATTTTTATAAACAATCTCAATGACAACGTTAATTGCAGGACGCGGTTGTTTTGCCGATGATGCAGTTATTTATAGGGATATAAGGTGCTTTAGGATTGCTTAGAAATTCAGCGTGATCTGGATGTTATTTCAGAATGATACCATAAATGGCAGCTTACACTTAACTGCAAAATGTGCATGGCAATGCAAATAAGTAAAAAGAAGGCTCCATTTGGTCAAGAGTACAAAGTTAACAATTCGGTTCTTGACACAGTGAATATAAAACACTAATCTGGAGTCTGCGTATGTCGTCTATAGCTACTATAGCTATTGGCTAGAGAACGGTCATGTGCCAGCCTTCACTCGCCAATCAACAACCACAATATTACATTCGTTCCATCATCTTCCTTTTAGTTTATTTACAACTACATTCAGAAATTCATGTAAGAAGAAGGGGATTCAATATTTTCGCTATTTTATCTGTATCAGTTATAAGGACTAGGTTAAACCATAAACTAAGAATTTTTTTGACAAACGGTAAGAAACAACGAAGTTTATTAAAAACTTGGAGAAACGTAATGCGAAATGTATTCGTCAAATATATAACAGTTATCCGTTTTCGAAATTATAGTCTCCATCATCTAAGTAATTGCATTTATTTATGTAAAATCCTAACCAAATACTCTGACAATCTGACCAGAGCAACATATTCATACAACGAAAGATATCTTAAAAAATGACTTATTCGTTTCTCTTTACAAGCTTTTCCGTAATAAATTCCTACTACCATTATATATGATACCCTTAGTTATTGATTCATGTGTTAGCTATTAAATGAGATTTAAGATAACTTTTTTATTAGATTTAAATCATTTATATAAAAGGAACCAATAAAACATCAGTAAATATAATCAATCTCACTGAAAAGAAAGACATTTTTCAGCGCACACTATCGGAGAAACTAGCTACCACCGCCAATGGAAATTTAGCTTCAACTATTAACACATTAGCCATAGAAATTGCAGGAACTGTTAAAACCACCAAATTAAGTAAAATTAGCAATAATACAGAAACTCTCCTGAATAAACGGAGGAATATGAAAGTAAAACCTGAAAAAAACCTAATTGAATATGCTGAACTGTGCAAGACCATTAGAAAAGAAATAACAGCTGACATCAAGAAATATAACGAAAACCTGGTCAGATCAGTTATAGAGAACAAGAAAGGCTATAAGAAAGCAAAACAAAGATTAATGATAGGAAAGAAACAAATAATAGCTTTAGATGATGATAATGAGCGTATTACAGACAAAACGGCAGTATTGGTTCGTATCAGGAACTTCTATCAGTCCTTATACAGCAAGCAAGATGAAAATCCTTTAATAATATCAAGCCCAGACTCACCAATTCCTGAAGTCCTCCCATATGAAGTTAGAAGGGCAGTGCACAAAATGAAAAAAGGATCAGCTAGTGGTTATGACGGCCTGTCTATTGACGTACTCCAATTGACTGGAGAAGAAACTTACAGACACCTAGCTAAGGTGTTTTCACAATGCCTCGAAGAGAGAAATATCCCATCCAGCTGGAACAAAGCAATGATTGTGTTGCTATACAAAAAGGGCAGTCGTTACAATATTAAAAACTACCGCCCCATCAGCCTTCTTCCTGTCATATACAAAGTGTTTACAAAGGTAATCAATAACCGCATCAGTTCCACCTTGGACACAGCGCAACCAATTGAACAGGCTGGTTTTAGGTCAGGATTCAGCACAGTAGATCACATCCAAGTCATCAACGAAGTAATAAGTCGAGCAAATGAATACCAGATGCCCCTCTGTTTGGCCTTTATCGATTTTGAAAAAGCTTTTGATTCAGTCCATCACTCTGCAATCATGCAAGCCCTTTTAGAACAAGGAGTGAATCCCGGCTATATTGACTTACTGTACAACATCTACACCACTTCCACTGCTTTTGTCAACATCGCTGAAGTCACCAAAGAGTTCCCAGTAGAAAGAGGGGTAAAACAAGGAGACTCTATATCCCCCAAGCTATTCACATCAGTGCTAGAGTTGGCAATGTCAAAAATCCAATGGCAAAACCGAGGTTTGAGAATAAATGGAAGAAATCTCAACAACTTAAGATTCGCTGATGATATAGTTTTACTCTCAAACAGTCTGGAAGAGCTCAAAGAACTGATAAATGAACTAGAGACAGCGTGCAGTGAAGTGGGCCTTAAAATAAATATATCAAAAAGCAAAATCATGCAAAACAAATGGGCAGAAAAAGATAAAGACAAGGCGGACATGAAAGATTCTGGTATTGAGTTCGTAGATCAGTACATCTATCTTGGCCAACTGATCAATATGAATGGTGACTCAAAGCCTGAGATCTACAGACTGATAAAGCTGGGCTGGAGAGCATATGGAAGAAATTCCATAGTTTTTAAATCGAACATGCCAATACATCTTAAAAAACAGGTATTTGAACAATGTGTATTACCGGTCCTCACATATGCCTGCCAGACTTGGACCCTAAATAGTCACACGAAGCAAAAACTGAGAACTGCCCAGCGAAGTATGGAAAGAGCAATGCTAGGGTTTACAAGAAGAGACAGGAAAAGGGCTGTGCACATCCGTTCAATAACTAAAGTAACAGACATCTTAAAAAGAGTCATGACCCAAAAATGGCAATGGGCCGGTCATGTTGCTCGCAAAAGAGATGAAAGATGGACTACGGTAGTGCTGGACTGGATACCGAGAAACCTGAAAAGAGCAAGAGGAAGACCCCCGGATCGCTGGGATAAGGATATACGTCGAGTTACAGGCGTGAACTGGAAGAGGGCGGCTCAGGATCGATCGGCCTGGAAAGAACTACAGCAACACTATGTAGAATTAAATTCTAATATATAGCTCATTAGGCTTAAAGAGGCTACATCCTGAAAAAAGGATCGATATAGCTGCAATAATAATAATAATAATATATGTATACTTATGTCCTTACGCCTCGTCGACGGCTATGGTCATTAGAGGCGGGATGGGACTGGGGAAAAGGAACGGGAAGGAATTGGGCCATGGCATTTTTAAAGGAAGCATCCCGGCATTCGCCTGGAGTGATTTGGCAAAACCATAGAAAACCCAAATCTGGATGCCCAGACAGGGATTCGAATCTGTGTCCTCCCGAATGCGAGGCCAGAACGTTAACCGTTCACCCACCAAGCTTGGTCATTTCAATCATCAAGGATATGACTTGTTACTGTATAAGCGATATGACACTCGCAATTCAACAACAATATTATTGCCGCAAAATATTAGAAATACAAGGAGCAGGGGGGAAAAAAATGAATGCGAGGCAATTATTGCCACAAAGTTACAATTAGTACCATTGTTTAAATTTACATATTGCTTTTTATTTATCTATGACAGCCAGATGTAAAAATTCATGTAAGGAGAAGGGTATTCTATGTTTAGGTTATATTACCTTTATCGGTTATAAGTACTAGGTTGAAAATAACCTACAAATTTTTTTGGCAGTAGATAACAAACAATGAAGTTTACTAAAAACTCACAGAAAGTTTACACGAAATGTACAAATCGTGAAATATATCATTCAAATTAATGACAGTTATCCGTTTTTGACATTATACTTTCTGCTATTTAAAGTAAAATAAATTGGGATTACTGGAGATTGTGATTCTGCCAGGAATTGCAGTGGTAAAACGCAAGAATCCTTAGAAATATTTTCTGAAGTATATTTAACTGTATTATTCCAGTCCAGGATGTATTATAACCTAATTTCTGCTTTAAAATAATGGTAGTCTGCAGACTGTATTACAACGGAATTACTGCTTAAAATAATATGTCTTGTGAGTGACTACAGCTGTATAATGATGTCATTACTGAATGTTATTTTGGCAGAATCGCGATCTCCAGTAGACCCGATCGTTATTAATTTTTCCTTACACGCATTTCCTGAATAAATTCCTACTACCATCACTGGTGATGCCCGTCGTTATTCATATGAGGGTAATAGAAGCTATGATTTTCGAAAGCAATATTAGTGGAGGTTGTGGTTAAGTTTACCAGAATCCCCACTGACACATTTTGTTACAGCATAATTCACTCTGAAATTAGTTTTACAAACCAATTAAACTGTTTTCTTCAGCGCCATGTTACTGAAGGTATTAATTAATACGGGTTCCATTCGCATTGTGCTGAATTGTGCCTGGACCAGGAATAAAACTAATATTATATGGATAGCAAAAGTTTTCAGGATTTCTAATTTGTTTTTAATTTTATTGGTTCTATACTTCCGCCGTTATTAATTCTTTAGAAGTTACTATTGTATTGTTATGTGAACAGCAAATCAAATATGTAGAACATTATCAAATCAAGGCCACTAGCATTATGTAATAACAACTCCATATAATTAACCAACTGCAAAAACAAAACAAAAAATGAACTGCCAGAATATTGAATTCAAACCGTCATTTTTGACGGGCTCGAAGCTATTCTGGGCATAATAGTACAAAGCAACATGAAATGGGACTTGCAGCTAACTTCCGTCATAGACAAAGCTAATTCTAAACTATGATTCATAGGTCATATTTTGAGAAATTGTAATGCTCATACAAAGGAAATAGTGAATAAAACACTAGTGCATCCGCATTTGGATTACTGTTGCGGTGTTTGGGATCCATATCACAAGGGCCTGACTGAAAGTATAGAAGAGAGCTTGTGACATAACAGTTTTTTTTCTGATAATTGATCAATTTTATCTGAAACCAGATCAATTATCACATGGTGTTAGGTAGGGAGTGTAACATAACCGTGGAAATTACGGATATATTTTTGGTGTGGATTGTGATCTGAGAGGTAGATATAATGTTTTGGTGTTGAGCGATTATTTAGCGTGTTTTGGAACAGTCTTGTATTGGCGACGGTCGAGTGAGTTACGGCGCGGGAGCTAATATGCCGCGGCCGCGAGCGTGTGTGTGTGTGTGTGTCGCTTAACCGATGTTCCGAGGTATAAAACACTGTGTGGACATTCCTGAGGCATTTTGTGGACTATGAAGGTTATTCTGAGTGAAATGGTTTCACATAAATTGTGTATGGTGAACGCTGTTGATTTGGATCATGTCGATTGTGTAATAATTAATTACGGGGCTTGTACTAAATGTTTCAAACCTTGATTATCCTCGAATCTGCATTCTTCAGAGAAGAAGATTAGTTTTTAGTATCTGCTGGCTTGCTTAGAGATTTGTAGTTTCAGATGAATAAATTTGAGTGAACTGTGAAAGCTGAAACGTTGGTGTATTTCTCAGTAGTTTCTTACTTGTTTTCTGTGACTACAATTCAACTAGTTTATCCAATTAGTAAAGATCAGCAGATTGGCGACCGCACGGCAAACCGAACGTTTTATTTATAAGTGATAAGTGATAATTAATCTAAAGCCCCAACAACAAACCACGTATGACCTTGCAAGCTGCTAGATTCGTGATTGCTAGTTACAATCCTTATGAAAGTGTCACAGAATTGATACATAGATTGGGCTGGGATTGTTTGGCAGACAGACAATGTTGTTTTCGTTTGAATTTGTTGGAGAATATGTGAAAATCTTTAATTTACGATTGCAATGAAATACTTCATCAGCCAACCTATTTAGGTCACAATGACAGGAGGGATAAGATTAGAGAAATAAGATGCCGTACTGATGCTTTTATGTATTCTTTCTTTCCTCATTCTATTCAGGATTGGAATGCACAGAATTAGGATTAGTGCTTAGCACTCTCTGCCACCCACAATATTTGTGAATTGCAGAGCATAGATGTACAGAGGTGTGAAAATTATTAGACTAAAGGCTCTTTTTTTCTTAAAATGAAAACATTTAACAGTTTAGAAGCATTTATTCCCCAAAATTTGAATACATTAATACTTTGTGTACATGCCTTTGTTCTTAATGAGCAGTTCAACACGTGTTGGCATTGTTTTAATAAGTCTGGAGCATGAATTTTTGACATCTTCATCATGGTGCCATATTTGTATCAGTTTTTCCATGAGTTGCAACTTTGTTGTAATGTTGATCTTCCTCAGCTTTTGCTTAACAATTGCCCACAGATTCTCTATAAGGTTCATGTCTGGACTGTTCCCAGGCCATGGCAACGTTTCTATTTTATTTTCAGCTAAGAACTGAGTAATTGATTTAGCTTTATGACACGGTGCACCATCATGCATGGACACAAAGTCACCGTCAGGAAACCATTCCTTAACCTGAGGTAAAAGCCTCGTTTCCAAAACTTTCCTATACTGGTTCTGATTCATAGTGCCTTCCACAATGTAAAGTCGGCCAGTACCCTTTGCTGACATGACACTCCATACCATAATAGATGTGGGATGTTTTACAGTTTGCGCTACACAAAGCTCAGAAAACTCTTCATCAACCGTTCTTCGGACATACTGGCTACTTTCTTCACATATAGAGAATATTGACTCATCAGAGAAGCAGACCTGAAAGGAATAAAACATTTTAATCATAAGAAGTCGACGATTTCTTATGTTACTGTATATGCTTCTATGATCCGTACTGTAATAAATGAAATTTTTCCATGTTTTCGTGGAATATTTCCTTGAAAACAAATATTCATTTTTCAAAAGAAATTTTCACATAAATTTTCTCAACTGCTTTAAATAAAGTTTATTTACCTTACTCCAGTCCTCCCCAAACTTATTTCTAACTTCATGAGCCCATTTCAGCCTCTTTGCACTCATTGCAGGGGTAAGTTTTGCTTTTTTGCGTGGACGACGAGCTGGAAGCCCCGCGCTAATAAGCTTTCTGCGGACTGTACATTTACGCCATAGTTCTCCAGAGCCTTCTTCAAATCTTGGCTGGTAGCTTTTCTGTTGTCTTTTGCCATCTGGACAAGTTTCCTTTCAGTTCTAGGGGAAAGTTTGCTCTTGCGTCCACACTTTCCTCGTCTGAAATCAAGGCCATCTTTCTCTGCCTGGGAAATGCGACTTACAGATTTTTGTGAAATCTGTAACCTATTTGCTATTTCTCGCTGTGAATAGCGTTTTTCTTCGAGTAACAGTTTTATAGTCGCAACTTTTCTTGGTGAAAGATCACTTTTCCGACCCATAACCAACAAATATCAGACAAACCAAAATAATATTCATAATAATAGAAGTATTTATATTTTATGGCTAAAAGTGCAAACAGAAATGTTCATTAATTATTGTTTCATGATACATTAAACATAAAACCAACCTTAAGAACGTCCCAGCTGAATTAAACTGTCTCCAAAACAACTGCAACCATGCAATCTTTGCCTCGACAATAACAATTGATTGTTTAGGGAGTGCTGCCAACATTGTTGTTAACACAGTACTGCCAATAGCAAAGGGACATGTTGTTATATGGATGTGAGTGAGTGAAAATGGCAATATCTCATGACTGAATAATTCTAGAGCGAGAGAAACTAGGAAATATGAATATTTTCGTTTTGAGTCTAATAATTTTTACATCTCTGTAGACGTAGAAAAGAGAATCTACCTACACCCTTGTGCCTGAAATCGAGTGCCAGCTTGTGGTCTTGGTCATCTTTTCCCTTTTGTGCACATCTCTCAATTCTTCAACCAACATCTTTTGATGCCTCAACACTCCTTTGATTCTATTGTTGTATACTCATCACAACCTTCAACTTTAATGAGTGAGGGTTTATTTTCCCTATCATGTTTTATTTATTAATACTATGGAATATGCCTACTACTTTGATATGACAGTTCCCAACCACTGGCCAGGACAGCTTAGCTTCCCTATTTCCTTCTTCCTTCCCACCACTTTGTTCCAGTCCTCTCCTCCACTCCACTCCTTTCAGCCATCCATCTCTTGGTCTTCCTCTGGGTCGTTTACCACGCATCTTAATTTCATGGATTCTTCTTGGGATTCTCTGAACCTCCATTCTCTTTACATGTCCATACCATCTCAGTCTGGTCCTCTCTACCCTTTCCTGTAGGGGTTCCTCTTTTGTGGTGCATCTAATCACTTCATTCCTTATTCTGGTCATTTTAGTAACTCCCATTCCGGCACATATAAACTTCATTTCACTTGCATGTACTCTGCTGATGTCCCGCTTTTCCACTGTCCACGTTTCAGCAGCATAAGTCAAGATAGGCGCATAGTATGTATGATAGATTACTCTCTAGCTTTTCTGTGGCACATCTTTATTCGATATCAGGCTTCTAATGCTCCATACAAATTCCTCTGCTTGTCCTCCTCTTTCACTTATCTTGCCATCATTTCCTCCACATTCCTCTAATACACTCCCCAAGTACTTGAACCTGTTTACCTTCTTTAGTTGTTCCCCTGCCATCACAATTCCCTGGGTTATCCTATTCTCTTTCCTGGTTGTTACCATGTATTCACATTATTTATATTAAATTTCTAGACATATTCCTCGATGCTGTCTGTCCATACATCCAACTGCCGCTGGACTTCCTCTTCATCACTTCCCCAGATCATCAGATCGTCCGCAAAAGCCATCACCTTCATGTTTTCCTCTCCCATCCTCACTGCCACCTTCTGCATTATTTCATCCATGATTACAATGAAGAGTAGTGGTGATAGGGCACTTCCTTGTTTTAGTTCATTCCTTTGTTCCAGCCAATCTGATCTTCCTCCCCCTACTTTCACATAGCTCATACTTCCTTGGTACAGTTCCGTCACTCTCTTGATGGTTTCTTTGGGAACTCCTCTCTTCTCCTAGGCCTTCAATACCTTACTCCTGTGTACACAATCATATGCTTTCTCGATATCGAGGAATACCAACAGTAGGTCCTTTCCATACTCATAATGTTTTTCCTGCAGCTGTCTCATAGCAAATATCAGGTCTACTGTTGATCTCCCTGATCTGAAGCTATACTGCTCTTCCCTTAGCCCTTTTTGCACCCTGTCATGTATCCTTTTTTCAATGATCTTCTCATATACTTTGGCACAGTGGCACATCAGTGTAATAGCTCTATAGTTTTTAAATTCGTTTCTGCTCCCTTTCCTGAATATAGCTATAATTATTCCGTTTTTCCAGTCTTTATGTGTTGCGCCCTGAATCCATACCTTTCTCATCACACGGTATAGCCACTGCTTTCCTACTACTCCCGCTGCCCTTATCATTTCCACGCTCACTTCATCGATGCCTGGTGCCTTTCCACCCTTCATCTTACCCAGAGCTGTTTCCACTTCTTCCCAAGTTACATCGTTCTCTTTCTCTCCTACACGGTTGTTATTTTCCTGCTTCTCCTGAACAACTGCATCATCCTGTGATGAATCTGGATTCAGTAAGGCTTCAAAATGCTCCTTCCACAAGGTTTTTATTGCTTCTGAGCTGCTTATTTCCTTGGAATGTTCAGATTTTAAAAGAGACGTTAGTTCTAGCAGCAGAACAGTGTGTGGAAGGAGTGGTAAAACCGAAAGGTGTCATGGTGGAATGATAGTGTAAAGCAAGCAGTGAAACTGTAGAATAGGGCAGAGGACAGAGGAGAGAAGGGATGAATATCTGAAGAAAAAGGAGGAAAAAAAATAGTAACAGAGGAAAGGAGGAAGTGGCTGGAGAAATTGACCAACACGTTGGAAGAACATACGAAAGGAAATATGAAAGTACTCTACAGAATGTTAAAAAGTAAATGGAAGGATCGGATAGAAAATGTCAACGTGCTGGATACAGATGGAAAGTATATGACGCTAGTAATACTGTTACGTCACCTGACTCGCAGGAGAGCTGAGCTCCGACCGCCCCGTGCCGTTCCGACTGACTCCGAACCTCGTGGAGCTGGTTACGGACGTCGGCCTCACTGGACCGTTCACAGCCAGCCTGATCGCCACGGCGCGCTGCCTCTCACAGCCCGACTACAGAGTGCCCGCCTACCTGAGGGCCGTCCTAAAAGATGAGATGTGCGACAGCTATAAGAAGGTACAGTCACACTCACTTTATTTTATCTTTGTATAAGCCCTCTTAGTCTAGGTACCTTCAGTGTTCAAATAAAGTCAAGAATAAATATTAAACAATTTAACATCACTCCCTACAGTGAGAGTGTTGTTGACTCTACAGTTTGAAAATTCGTTTACTTGGAATTGTGATTTATATTGAACATTCTACATTTTAGCATTTGTAAGTTTCATGGCTACTGTAAACTGTTTTCAGAACAATAATCCAAAAGCTTTAAGTTTCCAGTTTTCCTATACATTTAGACACAAGAGTTAATACTAGTTAAAACAGAAGAAAGAAATTGTGTTACATCATAAGAGAAAGGAATACAATGCTACGTGACTCATTTTGACGCATTGCAGAGACAGGCTGACGCACGACCCGACATTGCTCCGGAGGAGGTTAAGGGAGGAGCGCTCGTCAGTATGGTCGACGGGGCGGCTGCTCGCATTGTAAACAGGTTGAACGCACTCGCTGCCTTTGACGGCATACAAAGCAAGGTAACAAGATAAAACAGGGCTTGCACTCCCATTCTTTTTCCTTGCTATTGTATATATATATATATATAGCTCTTCTGGTATGGAATATGGTTCTTTCACAAAAGAGTTAGGACTTTATCTATAAATCCTACATTGTGCCAATTTTGATGTATAGTTCAGAAGCCTGGGTGATGAAGCAAAGGGTGATAGGGAGAGTACAAGCTGTGTAAATAAAATTTTAGGGTAGTACAGTAGGAATAATAGGAAGGGACAGATTAAGGAATAGAAGAATTAGGGAGATGATAAAGCAAGAACTGCTATGAAAAAGAATAGAGAAATCAAGGTTACATTGGTATGGGCATGTAAGGAGAATGGGAGAGGAGAAGATATGAAGGGAGATGCTGGAGATGGAGGTGAAAGAGAAGAGACCTAGAGGAAGACCGAGGGACAGATGGATTAAAGGTGTTAAGAAATGTGTGGAGGAAAGAGGAGGAAATTGGACGACAGTGGGGGAAGAGAGACGGTGGCTGGACGGGAAGTGCTGGCGAGGGATTCATTTCCAGCAGACCCGGCTCTTGTGACGACACTGACTGTACACGAGCTCCTGCATTTGAAGCAAAGGGTGATAGGGAGAGTACAAGCTGTGTAAATAAAATTTTAGGGTAGTACAGTAGGAATAATAGGAAGGGACAGATTAAGGAATAGAAGAATTAGGGAGATGATAAAGCAAGAACTGCTATGAAAAAGAATAGAGAAATCAAGGTTACATTGGTATGGGCATGTAAGGAGAATGGGAGAGGAGAAGATATGAAGGGAGATGCTGGAGATGGAGGTGAAAGAGAAGAGACCTAGAGGAAGACCGAGGGACAGATGGATTAAAGGTGTTAAGAAATGTGTGGAGGAAAGAGGAGGAAATTGGACGACAGTGGGGGAAGAGAGACGGTGGCTGGACGGGAAGTGCTGGCGAGGGATTCATTTCCAGCAGACCCGGCTCTTGTGACGACACTGACTGTACACGAGCTCCTGCATTGTGTTTGTCTGTCACCACCGTGCACCAGGCGTCTCCCCTGCTCAGTGCACAGCCCTCCACCAGCTCAGCTGCCTACTCCTCAGCCAGTTACCTGCTATCTTTGTTTTTCTTGGAATTTGATGCTCCTCCGTTCTATTATCGTGTATATACCATTTGAGACTTCCCTTTTCTGTTTCCTGCAAGCTTTTTTCTTTTACTGTGCCTCTGATCTCATTTCTAATCTGGTCCATCCAGATTTTCAGATATAAATTTTCAAACATATTCAGTCACCTGCATGTGATTTGCTGGGCCTCACATAATAATAGATTTATCAATTTATCTCATATTTGCTGAAACAGTATAGATCCAAGGACTCCTAACTGGCTGTTGGTTTTAGAGTTTGTTTAAAAAAAAAAAAAAAAAAATGTGTAACAGCTGTTGTCACTGTACAGGAACTTGAAGTGTGTCTGTTATAATATGTACAATCGTGCAGTTTCCTATACTACACACAGTTGTGACTGCAGTGAGTAAAGAAGAATGAAATTCACAATTCTCATATAATACTATTCAAGTGGCATAAAAAAATTATTTATCTTGCACAGTAGCTCATACACTATAAAATATAGCATTTGGGCCAAACAAACACAAAAATATGAACACATGCGTTTTTGTGTTTGGTCTGGCCTTCCTGACTACATCTGTGATAAGTGACTTCTCCCCCCCCCCCCTGTCCTTCCTTACTTTCATTGTGTTATGGTACTTCCATTTTCGTCATTATCCAAAAGAACAATAAGTGTACACAATTTTCAGACAACCTTACAATTCTTGAGTTATCTATCACACTCCATCTAGATGTTTAGATTTGGTTTCTGTCAGTGTTCCACAGGTTTCAACGCAACGCCGACGTGTTCAAACTGTGGCTCTGACCACGCCGCCAGTTATGGGGGATGTTGCATAAGAAGAAAGCTTCAAGCAGCCTTCAGAAGCTGTCAATGTCAGCGCCAACCCAGTCACTCCCAACAAATGGGAAGACCGGAAGGACCTCAGACATGGTCATCAAGCCACTTCAATAAACATCCGCCGACCAACTCAAATGACCAACACGGGCACCAATGCTGTAAACAAGAGCCAAGACGAGCAAATCAGCTGGGGAAAATTGTCGAGTTGTTGACACAACTGATTGCGGCAATCGTGCCCAACTGACCACTTGAAACCAGTTAGCTATTGAACAAATAAGAATATCAAAAGGGTTTCCACACAGGCCGTAATCACTACGGTCAAAGCCGGTTTTCCCCTAAAGTGTACATTTCGTGAAAATAAAATCCATCACCATCAGTGAAACCACAGATAAAGCTACAAATCGTAGCGGGGCTGTATAATGCCGTTGAGACAGTGATTAAAAAAAAAAAAGCAAATTTGCCAGTTATGCTAACCATCTTGACTGGGTTGCAGGTGTTTTAATTTTGAACTGTTTTGAATTTCAGAATGGTTGGTTTGGTGACTATTATGACAGTCAAGTTATCTTTTGTGGTGTTAATATTTTTGGCAGGATCATTGCTGTCGCCTTTATTCAAACTGGTTTAATCTGAATCAGAAATATTGTACAAATTACCACAGTAATACTAAAGTTTTGAAAGTGCAGAAACTTCCTATTCATATTTGCTGTAGGGCTTAGTGACTTTGTAAAAATGGTTTCAGTGTAAGACTTCATGGAGACCAATATGGTATATATATCTGAGTCATTAGAAATTAATTTATAATTGAAGGGGAAAAAACACTTTTCTTAATAAGCAAGGTTCCCAGCTATCTTTAACTACAAGATGCATGTTAAGAATGTAGTAACTATTTATTTTTCAGAATAAATATAAAATTATTAATTATTTAGCAATATTGTTTAAAAATTGGCTATTTGTCTCTCTTATTTCAAAGAATGTATGTAGATTAATGCTCTATAAAAATAATATTGTCATATTTATTGTTTATATTCTTTTGCTTTGTTTCTTATAAGATGTTTGATTGAACATTTAATAATCCTTCTTCCCTTTCAGGCGAGCAGCCTGGTTAAGTCTGCTACAGACTACAACAATCTGTGTCGCATGGACCCCGCCTGGCACCCCTGGCTGTAAAATGATCTGAATGAAGGAATGGGATAGCTTTGGTCTATGTGACTTTAGAGAACAATAATCAGTCAGCTTCACAAATAGTTCCCTGTAGTTAAAACTCTATTATTACAAACTGAAAAAAAAATAAGGAATATAAGAGGAAAATGAATTGGTAATTCACATCTTAAACAGTAGTAAATGAATGGAAGCTGACTGTGTCCATTATACTGGTAACTTGACAAGCAATGCTGTCTCAGAACTAGTATATGATTATTATTGTCAAAAAAAATTAGCAGAGACACAAAAATAGACATGTGTATATGTGATATATTTGTAGCGAGGATACTGTATAGTACCTACAGTATTGCAAGACAGTATTATTATTCTTATGTTTCACTGTAAGTGCCTGTCTGTGATTTTTATTTCCTTTTTAGTTTCCTACAGTTTTATTTCAATAGGAGCTATTCTTTGCAGTCTTATTTCTGCTTGTAATTTTTTTTTAATGGTATCTGTTTTAACTGTTTGTTTCTATTGTGAACTGTTGAACTGACTGGTCTATTGTTTGTTTATTATCTCAGTTTTATTTCTAAGCACCAAACTGAATTTCTTTTAAGAAGGCTGATATATTGTCTTATATCATTTTTGCAATGTTTTTATTTTTTACAGACTTTTAAAGACTTAATATTTAGTTCTGTAAATCTTATTTTCTATTAATTTGGTAAGCCACTCTAGTTCCTTTCATGTTTCTTATCTTTAGCTGTTTTAGTAAATTTGAATGTGGAACCTTTATTTTAGTCTTTCACAGACTTGTAATAACATTTTATACCTTTGTTCCTTGCAGCTGTTTGTTCTGCTGCATTCTACATTTTACACTGAATTTTCTGCAATGAGAAAACGTGGTTTTTAGTACTTTGACCTGTCTCTCTTCATTTGTGTTGAAATTGGGAAAATTGTCCTAACTTCCCAAAATTGCAAAAAAAAAAAAAAAAAAAAAAAAAATAGGATTCCATTACTGGAATCTGACGTCTTACCACTGTTTGCTCAAAGAAACTGCCAATTTTTATATACATAATAAAATATTAAATTTACTTTTGATACTTTTTTTCATAATTGGGAAAAGATGCTGTCATGATGTTACTGGCTTAAAAGATTTAGATTTACTTCAGAGCAAAATTAAGATTAGTTATGCATGGAAACAAACTTGTACCTTTAGTTGGAATTATGTGATAATAATGTGCAATTAAGAGAAAAAATATTTTGTATGCAAGTGTGGAGAGTAGCTCTGGATTAAAGTTACACTTCATAGAACGTAATCTTAATTACAAACAGATCCTACACTGCTGCCAATTTTTGTAATGTAAATGATGTACCTGGATGTAATTTTGAAACATTTTGTTAATATTATTACTCCTATGTCACTATCCCAGTTTTAAATAAAAACACATATTTGCAATTAAATGGTGCTGTAAGAGTCAAACTATTTCACCTGTGCTGTTTCTCCCTGGTAGTAAAATGAAGTTGCAGATTTGACTGTGATCTTCATTATGATGTGACATAGAAAACATTGAACTCACTGTATTCTGTACATAAAAGCGTGATTTAGTAGCACTTACATTGTATTTATACTGGTGGTAAAGTAGATAGTGTAACGAAGAAAAGACACTCCCTTTATCGCGGAGTATTGTGCATTTGATTACGCCAGTGTAAGTAAGTGATCGAGGTGATGTCATCAATGCAGGAGCCTACGAAGTTCCCATAAATAATTCACGGTCAAAATTGTAAAAGGTGGTTGGTCACGCAGAACTTTCAAGGAAATAAAATTGTTACCTCAAAACTGCTGAACAATCACTTCCCCTAACGTTTTCTGAAACATTTTCCAACCTTATGTTGGTGGTGACCTGGTCCAAAGCTTGTTTAATTAATTAATAGAACAAATAACCAGTTTAATGGCTTATGTGTTACAAGCTACAGGAGAGGCACTACAAAGATCTGGTGATGGCCTTTCTGGTCATTGAAAAAGCGTATGACAGCCTCAGCTGAAACAGTGTGCGCACTCATCATTATCGTCGGGGGACCATCTCCAGTTTCCCGGGTGTGGTTTACGGACCTTGTTTGTTGTATACGACGTCTTCCACAGTCTACTATCCAGAAAAGTTTCTCTGTCCGTGATGTATTCCCAATTCCAGCCTCTTCTCTCTACATCCTCCTTCAGTTGCTCTATCCATCTCCTTCTTGGTCTATCCTTGGTTACCCTATTAACATGCACAAACCACCGAAGTCTTGATGACCTAAGTCCCCCTTCCATGGATTCCCTTAGCTCTAGGTTGGATTTAATCTCATCATTCTTTATGTGGTCAAGTGGAGGGCTGTTCTAAGAAACTTCATTTCACATACTTGGATCTTGTTAATGTCCCTTGATGTTAGTGTGCCTGTTTCCAAAGCATATGTGAGAACAGGAATGAGATATGATATGTAAAAGACAGTTTTTGTCCTTCTGGGAACCTTTGTGTCCCATAGTAAGCACCACACGTTACTGTAGAAGTTGGTTCCTTTGGTTACTCTATTCATTATTTCTAACTCACTTCTACCGTTATTAGCAATTATGCTCCCCAGGTAGCTGAACTGGTCAACAACTTGGTGTTTTTTTTTAATTGTTATTCAATTTCATTCCATATTCTTCAAACTTATTATTCCACATTTTCAGTTTGTTTTTTATTCATTCTTCAATTTCATCCCATACTGCCACATCATCGACAAACACCAAGTGTCTGAAGATCCCTTTTGATTGCTCTCTTTAGTTCTTTTAAGATGTTGTCCATCACTGCTATGAACAGAAGATGTGAAAGGGCACTTCCTTGTTGTACTCCTTTGGTTGTACTAAACCATTCAGAGTAACCATCCCCAACATTGACACAGCTCTTGCAGTTGTTTTACAGTATTTGGGTCTTGCTAATGAGGTACTCTGGTATTTTAAGATTTCTTAGACTTTTCCAGATAGTTGATATAGGAACATTATCATATGCAGTTTCTAGGTGCATAAACACAATAATTAGGTTTTTCCCTCTTTCCCAACATTTTTCTACCAGCATTCTCAAAGCAAATATTAGATCTGTTTTGCTTCTTCCAGCCATAAACCCATGTTGTTCGTCTTCTAAGATGGACTATAATATTGTTCATACTCTAGCTTCAACTATCTTTTCCATAATTTTGAGGCTGTGGGATAGGAGGGTAATACCTCTATAGTTTTCACTTTTCCTTCTGTTCCCTTTCTTCAAGATAGGAATTATCATTCCTTTTGTCCAGTCCTCCGATATTTGGTTATCATTCCATATTGCTCTGAGGACTCTATACAGCCATTGTATCCATGGTGGACTGGCAGCTTTAATCATGTCGGATGTAACTTCGTCAGCTCCTGTTGATTTGCCACTTTTCATTTTATGGAGTGCTCGCTCGACTTCTGAACAAGTTATTGGAGTGTCTTCCTCTATTCTCCTCTGACTTTTTTTCTTAATCATTCATCCCATTAGGTCTATTTACTAGCTTGTCAAAATATTGTTTCATGGTTTCCCTGATACTTCTTATATTGCGAACTATATTTCCATCCGCTGTCTCTATTGCTGTGATTGTTTGATAACCTGATCTTTTGTGTTTGTGGATGTACTGAGAAAAAAGTCAGTAAAGATGGGGATGGTGAAGATACGTGTGAGGTAATTCAACTTATCAACCATCTTATCTCAGACGGTTCACACCTTGAGCGTGCTCCTGCTTCACGCCACCGGATGGACATTGCCGCTGTGCAGCCAGGCACCGACCTCTGCAGCCGCTGCTACGACTGCCGATTCCTCCTGCGACACACTTGTGACTATTTTGATTTGGTCGGGTGACTTCTATTTTTATTACGATGTCCTCTAATTCTCTGTACTACTACCGATGTGTCTGCTTCTATATACAGGACTCTTTTCGTAGAACTGGAATATTTCTCTTTAAGTCATGTAGAACCCCCAATTACTGTAATGAATTGGTTTACCAACCACTGAACACCGAAAAATATCTTTACCTATAGTAAGCCTAGTAGAAAAGGGATGAAGGAAGTGTTAGCCAGGTCATGTAACAATTATGACACTGTGTGGAATTATAACTGCTGTTTTTACTTTCTTCAATTTATAATAAATATTTAGCACAGTCACAACTTATCGTCTATCTGATTTGATCTTGACTTTAGGCTACCAGTACTTCATTCATAAAAGACATTATTCAGGTATTATTAATACGGTCGCCTGGTTGTATGGAAGGTGTGAATGCTTCGCAAATATTCTAAATGAATAAAACACACAAAGAAGTATGCTAAGCACAAACACTTTTTATTACACTAAGATTTTCTGTTACACCATATTTATTTAGTTTGAAACCATGAAGGATTAATGACTAACCTGAATAATTGTTCGTAAAGATTGCAAGTCCAAAGCAAGTGCAAGTGTTCTTAACATCCCACATGTATCACAACACTGTACTTGGCTAAGTTGTCTTAATCGTAATATTCTCGTAATAGTAGTTTAATGTCTCTAAGTGTTCACACAGCATTCACTAGTAGCCACTGGCTTATACAACGGTACGAAACGCTCGCCAGAGCTAATTAAAACCGACGCAGGAGCACGTAATTTATATCCGTGAGGACTGCCACTTTCGTCAGTACCATTCTCCCAACAGTTAAACTGATTAATCGCTCTATCTTCAAGTGACTGGCTTCTACAGGCGTCACAACACGACAGCCAGCCCTCACCCGTCGCGGTAGCACGATCAAAGCTTATTTAGTACAAGATTATTTCACTGTTCATTACACTTATGCACCCACGCCCTCGCATAGCTCGCAACTCTCTGCCATAGTTCAGCGATACTCCTACCGCTCGCCGAGATCGGTAGTTGAACTCACACCAGTTACTCGACTTTGACTCGTATGCTACACATAAATTTAAAAGGTCCGATAATCTATTGTAATGTGACAACTGGTTCAAGACGTAAGTATCTGGCTACATGTCCATACCTAAACGAGCAATGCTGATAGTATACGTACAAAGTTTATTTAAAGGTTATACATCCTACTACTTAACAACGTCTAACTATATAATTCTTTTAATAGCCCCACACAACTATGATCGATCACAGCCTATTACCAATTTGAAGGGTTTAACTAAATATACCATCCCCAGACCCATCAAGTACTCTCTCCCATCTTGTAGTGAGAAGGCGCCCTCCGTGGCGGCGTGCTGTGTTGTCTCCCTGGCTGCTCAGGGCGCTGTCCCTGGACCAGCACCACTACTGGCCGGTGTCGAATCAGTATGGAGCGAGAATGACCTCTGAAATCGCTGCAAGGGTCTTTCAAAGCCTAACCTCTCGCCAATGGTCAAGGATTGGGGTCTCGACTTGCTAACACCCGAGTGTCAATGTGCGCCGTTTCTGGGTGTCTGTTTGGTACCTGTCAGCTGTCTACCAAGTGACCCTTGCCTCGACGTTTCACAATCATATGCACTTGTCATCGGTAGTTGCGGTCTTTCAATAGGCATACTTATAAAAAAGTTATGTAGTCAATTGGTATGGTGCTAACTACTATCCGGAATTATGCATACAATTAGAAACTGACAAACAGATTTTTAACCATGTAACAAGATATTTCAACAAAGAATAATCAAATTCTAATAAACATTATTCTGTTGTTGAAACTAGAAGTAAAAACAGACCAGAAAAGAGAATATTTAATAAAAATAGGGGCTTTATAAGGAGATGTCTCTACTCCTATATGTACTTTTTTTTTTTTAGCAATGTTTAACTTGCACAAACAAATCCAGCAGTAACTTTATATAATATGATACTGAAATACTTAGTAACTATATCAGTTTTAAGAACAGATCAAGTTCAAAATCAAAATATAGATTATATTTTTTCCGCAAGTTTCATTTATCATGATAGTGCTAACTCTCATGACAAATACAGATCACATTAACTACAATTCACTTCAAAGTAGTGCAAAATTATTTACGGAATATCAGTAGTTGCTCTCTGTATCAATGAAAAATATGATTACTACCTCTCACCATGCCAGATGAACGGCAGGATGTTCTTTGAGGTTAGGTTATTAAAACGTTGTGCTTGTGACAGGCGGTCTGTGAATTGGGGCTGAAATTGGTAGCAGCCACAGCCAAGTATCTGCTCCATTGAGCAGAGTTTAGTGGAGTTTTTGTCGGCGGACATTTACTCCAAGATCAGTACGATGAGGCACATCTTCACTCTAGGAATGTCATCTGTTCTGCTGTTCTTATGGATATTCAAGGTATGGAGAGTGACGCCGCTTGACTGCAGGAATGGTCAGTGCCTCAACCGAGTTTGTGATGATTCTCTATTTAGCTGCAAGATGTCGACTTCGAGATCAGCTATGTCAGTAGTTGGGCGATGTTACTCAGCTGATCTTCACGGCGCAGTTCCTTTCGGCAGTCATGACTGCAGCATCGTTGAGTTGATAATCGCTTTGCTGTTAAACCTGTCCTGAAGTTGGTAGGGCGATCTTATGCCTGATGTTTCGGGTGGACTATGTGGAATGGATGATCCGGTGTTCGTTTCCAATGGTGCTTCTTTTTTTCTGCTGGGCGATTGTTCGTGGTTGGAGGATGAGACCTGTAGAAGGAAGACTGGATCTTCTTTCTAACAGGGCAAGTACAGTAGCATGAGGCGTGGTCACCGCCGCAGTTAGCACAGGTCGGTGTATCTTAACGTGAGCGCGAGCAGATTAGGACGCTGTGCCTATAACACATCTGTTGATTATAATTCCTAACTGATTTTTTTGTGTGTATTAATTACCTAATTATAAATAATTTGTAAGAAAAAAGAACAGAGATGTAAATATTTAATTCTAAACTGCCTTCCACAGACAGTGGTATATATAATAAGGTAGTAAATATATAATAATATCGTTGAATTCAACAAGAATATAGAAACTCTGTGTGGAGAGTTATGAGATTAGCTGTGAAGTTGGCTTTGTAAATTAATTTTGAAGAAATTAAACCAAGGCATTTAATAGTAGTAAAGTGCTGTTATTTTATTTTAAAGAAATTTTGAAGAGAAGGGCCTTAATTATATATAAAATGGGGCTGACCTCCCATGATGCAAATTAGGAATTAAAAAAAAACTATTGGTCGGCACGCCGAGAAGGGTGTTGCATTTGGAGACTACTGCCAGGATCGGTTTATCAAGGATTTTTCTGAGGACGAAGTGGAGCAGATCGGTGCAGATTGGCAAGTACAGATTCCAGTTCTCTTTGGACTTGCGGTCTCATATTCAACAAAAAGAAGAAGTATCATTTAATATTAATGTTTCAATTAAAGCAATTTGTAATTGAGGCAAGAACTGAGTCAGCAAGATAATAAAGTTCAATTGTTAGAAACTAACTTGCGAAAAGCAAAGACTTTACTATCAGAATTTATAATTAAATTGTAACGGTGATGTAAGAACTATTGTCTTGCAACGAATTAAGTAAAGACAGATTGTCAGAAGGTATTTAAATTAACGAATGTCAAAAAATTTAAAAGATTGTAAAATTGCAGTAGCTTGTTTAAAATAGGTTATAGGCGTCTGTGGAAGACTATGGCTAAGACAAAAGAATAATACAAGTTTTTAAAACAAAATAATAAGGGGGAAATTTATTTTTTCGAGGAATATCGTAACTGTAAAGAACTGATTTGTGTGTTTTTTTTTTTTGTTTTTTTCTTTTTGTGTGTTTGTATGTACATGGTTGCTTATTTGCAGTGCTATACCAAGTGGACTTTTGATATTTCTGTATGCATTATAGATACTACGAAATTTTTTTAAGTGTTTTTGTGGTCCACTATTCAAGTCTATGCATAGTATTATCGGCGTAGTAGTACATCGTTGTACTATTGGTGTTGTGCTGTATACATTTGAGAGCAGTTATTGTTGAATACTATCGGGGTTTTTTTCGCGTAAATAAAATTTATTATTGTTTCTAAATTATTTTAATTTGTTGCAAAGATGGAAAACGGTTGCCTTAAATTGGTGAGAGAGGATGCGCAAATTGATTTGGGTGAGGACCAAAATAATACATCAAAATGGCAGATGAGTAGTTCTGGAATTGTTAGTTTTGATAATAACGATGCATTTAGAGTCCGAAGTGGTAATAGTAATTCTGTTCAAGCAGAATTGGCTAGCAGTCCAAATATTAATGAGGTAAAAGGGGTTGCAGAGTATTTTGAAAGCAGTAATACTAATAGTAATGATGGTTGTAATGGGTTAAATGATAGGGACAGCAACAATAGGTGAGATAATGATGTAAATGACACAGTCTCACCAGAATTAAGTCGAACATCTGATGCTCGAGAAAGGAGTGTAGATCCCCAACAGTTCATGTCATGTTTCAAGCAACTCCAAGAAATGATATTAAATCAAGCCATAGAAAGAAAAATCAAAATGCAAGAAATGAAAACAGAACTTGTGTCAAATCAAGAAAAAATTATATTACATCAAAAAAAAAAGCAAACCAAGAATTGAAAGCAGAAATTATGTTAAATCAGGAAAGAGCAATTCAGGAATTGAAAATACAAATTGTGTCAAATCAAAAGAAGAACGAAGAAAGTTTCCAGTTATGAGGTATGAGATGAAGAGACTTCAAGAAAATTGGAAGCAAGAGGTGCGGACTGAATTAGAACATTTCCAAGAAGAGGTTAGACAAGATGTAGCCGGGATAATGGATCAACGTATGGCAGATAATAATGAAAGACAAAACGCCATTATCGGAAACATCAGAGAAGTCATGCTTGAAAATCAAAAAGAATGTAGGGAAGAAATAATTTTGGTGAAGCAACAAACTGCAGGCAGTATCATTCAATTGAAAAAACAGATTGATGAAGGAGTAGGACAAAAGATGGGTGAAGTTGAAATTGAACATATTGGTTCTAGATTCAATCTGGTTGAAGAAAGATTGGAAAAGATAGAACGCCGACCTAGCTTGGTTGTTACCGGAATGGTGAATACGTATAATCCGCCGATGTTATCTGATTCAGTGTTTAAACCGAACGGAAATATTCACCCTGCAGATTTTGTAAAGATCTACGATAAAGACTTACCATTAGAATGGTCGGATATAGAGAAGATTCGCTATGTCAGAGGTAAAATGAAGGGCAAAACTTTTTCCTGGAGCTGTGAAGCGGCTGAAGAATGCAATGATTACAGTGAATTCTTGAGAAGATTTGGCGAAAAGTTTTGGTCTGCACGAATGCAGAGAAAAGTGATTTTTACAACTGTCGTCGTTTTGGCAGATGCGACGGGAAGATGCGAGATTTTTGCGACGCAATGCGAAATGAATTGCATTATTTGGATCAACCAGGGTAGGAGAGGTTGAGCAGATCGAAATATTATTGCAGAAACTCCCGAGACAAGTGCAAGATAAACTAATTGTTAACCAGTGGGATAGGATTCATGATTTCTTAGACGCACTTGAGCGGGTAGATCGGTGTAACAAAATGTACAAATAAGATGTGGAAGGTCACCGAGAAAATGGCTACGAGAATAAAAAGTACGGGGACAGACATCTTGATGGTAAATCAAATAATTGGCCATACAGAGGAGATAATGTGTATGGAAGAGGAGTAGGACAGGTGAATCGTCAAGACAGAAGCGACATGTGACAGTTTGAAGACTACGCTAACAATGGCAATGAGCGTGGTTATGTAACGAAAGGACCGGGAAATCAGCGACCGCAATACAAACAAACTATGTACAGGAAAATGAAAGGTAACAGGCAACCTAACGAGGAAAAAGGAGCAGAAAACTTAAGTTCGCAAATGTAAAGGTCCTATCAGTGGCGGATACAGTGGTTTCAGGACCATCATATATGTGTGATAAAAAAGCAGTAAACGATTACAATGACTACCGGACAAAGCAATCTAGCAAAGAAGAATATCTAAAGTGGTGGGAATATTTGCATAGGATGAATAACAACAACTTTGGGACCATGTCAGTGGACAGCGAAAGCAAGTGGGAAAATGAGTATATATCGGAGTTGGCCAGAATCAGTGTACATGATGATAATGGCAAAGATGGTGGTGCAGAACATGGAGTAAGGAGAGTGACGGAGTTACACAAGTTGGAAGATGTGTTCGTAGAAGGAAATTTGTGCAGCGAAAGAAATGAACTACCTCTAAGCATTGACAGTGATGATACGTGGAGTAGCGACGATGAAGAGGGCGAAGATATAATTGAAAAAAATAGGTTTAATAGTGAATCCAATGAAATTGAAGGAAATAAAGTAAGAATATTTTTTTAAAGAGTGTCGACGAAGAAGTAAATCCAGGTGTGTCTCAGAGAAAAGCACCTGAAAATGCAACAAAAGGTAGTCCAAACGGTACGAACGCGTCAGCGCAGCAAAATAACGAAGTCACAGCTTGTTCTGATTTCAGCCATAGGGAAATATGCAAGAAATTGTTGGTACAGGGTACAACAGAAGACGGCCGACAGCAGTATAATGTAAACAATTTAAAGAGGGAATTTTTGCCAGAGTTGCAAGGAGATAAATGGTCGCATGAAGAAATTGTGAAAGATTTGTTAAGTGAAGAAATGCATGACGTTTTAGAGGATAAAATAAGGCAGCCATTAGTTAATGTGAAGATATTGGGAATAGAATGCCAAGCGCTAGTAGATTCCGGAAGCGACCTGACGGTGATATCACACGTATGAAAACAATATAGCAAGATATAAAGTGATGGAAATGCCGGTAAACTACATTCAGATCATGGGGGCAACGGGGAAACTAAGCAAGAGACTTAAAACTCAAATTTGGATGGAATTAGAAATGGATATAATAAGTAAGATTAATGGAGTATATGAGGAAGGACTAAAAGACTGGAAGAAAAGGAAAAAACAGAACGTTATGGGAGAATAACTCTGGCTGATAAAATGTGATGAAAGTATAATGAAGAAGAAAGCTGAAAATAGGAAAAGGCAGTATGACAAAAGGGTAAAACTGACAGAGTTTGAGATAGGAGATTTAGTTTTGGTGAGAGTGAAAAAAAAATCCAGAGAAACAAATTCCGAAATAAAGATATTTTTCAAAATATATCACGGATCTTTTAGGGTCATTTCTAAACCAAATATTAGCGCATATGAACTGGCGTATCCTAGGTCAAATAAAAGATTAGGATTGAGAAACGTTGTGGATTTGAAATTGTATAAGTCTCGCCTAAAGGGAAGATCAAAAGATTGTGACAGGTAGTAATTGCAACTAGTGATTGTCACTTGAGTTGTGTGAGAAATAGTTGTCATTAAAAACAAGGAAGGACTGATAAAGACAGTATGCTGGATTGGTGTATTTGTTTGTAAATATGTTAATTTCATTGCGTAGATATGAGACATTGATTCAATGACATCGAGATGTAAGTTGTGAGTGGAAGAAGTAAGTGGACTGATAGAGACAGTGATTAGAAAACTAAAGAACATCTCGGCAAATAAATGTGTGCCTCGATGTGGGGGCAATTATAACATATCTGTTGATTATAATTCTTAATTGATTATTTTGTGTGTATTAATTTCCTGATTATAAATAATTTGTAAGAAAAAAGAACAGAGATGTAAATGTTTAATTCTAAACTGCCTTCCACAGATAGTAGTATTTTTAATAAGGTAGTAAAAATATAATAATATCGTTGAATTCAACAAGAATATAGAATCTCTGTGTGGAGAGTTATGAGATTAGCTGTGAAGTTGCTTTGTAAATTAATTTTGAAGAAATTAAACCAAGGCATTTAATAGTAGTAAAGTGCTGTTATTTTATTTTTTAAAAAATTGGAAGAGAAGGGCCTTAATTATATATAAAATGGGGCTGACCTCCCATGATGCAAATTAGGCATTAAAAAAAAAAAAACTATTGGTCGGCACGCCGAGAAGGGTGTTGCATGCCCCTCACCGCAGCAGACACATCATGCCTTAGATTTGCAGTCCTGTGCTACATGTCAAAAGTCTTGGCAGTGGTAGCACTGCATGGCTGTCTTCTTCTTTCTTGTAGCTTCCTTTGGGGATCGGTCAATAAGGTTCTTGGATCTTTGTCTGGTTGGCATAGGGTTTGCTGGCAGTGGTTGTTTCGCCAGTGGATCGGTCGAGAGGCAGCTTGCATCAGGAACAGGTATTGAATACAGAAGCGAGGCCATTAGTTCTTCAGGTACTTCCGTGTGTGGACTGGTGGCATCGGGCTTCTTGCTTCCAAGACACTCCATGCCTGCCTCGAAATCCCACTGGCTGGTGTACACGTGGTAAAGTCTTGTCAGGATCGACTGGGGTTTATCAGCAAGGGCTGCAGCTATGCGCAGCACCTCCATCATCCTGACTTAGTGCTCCAGTGAAGTCACAGTTGTCAGTTGGTCCAAGACTTCCTGAAGAGTGGTTAGCTGACCAGTGTTTTTGGGTTGCAGCTCTTCCTCGAACCGCAGCATTGGTGAATTCTCTTCAGTAACTTTCTCTTTTGAATTGTAGCTTGGTTCTTCTGTCTACTGTGTGGCAAACAGGAATCGGTGGATGTTCGCTAGGTACTCCTCCTCACTGAAGTCTTCAGAGATGGCGCTTGGAAAGGAACATTATTTGACCAGTCCTTCCTATCTTCAGTGACTGGTTTGGCAAGATGGGAGAACTTTGGATTGCACAGGGTTCTTCGCAAGTTCTTGAAGCTTTGCTCTGGAGATCCCAGGCGAATATGAGGTTGCGCACCCTGAGTCGAACCTGCACCTCCCATGGTCCTTCCTTCTCTAGGTGCTACTTTTTCAATCCTCTTGATTGGACCTGGGTGGGGAGATAGTGAGTGGCGTCTTTGTTGGCAAGAAATAGATAGATTGGAGATTCGTCTTCAAAGTCGCTATTTTCTTCGAGTAGTGATCTTAGTGATGACCACAAAGAGTTCTCAGGAGAAGCATGCGCGGGTAACAGTCGGATGTCCGCATCTCGACCTCCTGGGGTGAGTGAGGTGTGGCAGAAGACAGGAGCTTGTATGTCCTGGTGACATATGGGCATAGTAGTCCCCGTCAGTGATTATCGCCGATGTTTCACCATGTTGCTGGTGAGCATGCCGTAGTGTGCGCTGTGTGTCTTCTGTGGGAAGCACATCATGCTACTAACATGTGATCGCACACATAAGAACCCCGGCGTAGCGTCGGATCATTCTATTCTGTAACGATTCTGCCAGCGGTCATGTAAGAGGTAAGACACGTACCTTATCTGTGTGCCTTCAGCACTGGGCAAGCTATATTTGCCTTTAGTCTTGTCTCATGTTAGTTATTTGGTTAGATAAAATACGAGGGTTATGTAAAAAGTAAGGTTCCCAACGCTGTAAACTCGCCGCGCGAGATGCTAGGCCAAATCTGGCAACACCGCCGTCTGCGCAGGTACCCTCACTCTAGATCCCGCCCAGGTAGAACTCGCTGTGACGTTCAGTGCCGGCCTGACAGCCATCCGCGATGGAGCTCCCGCTTGCCGTCACCGCCAGGTGCGAAGTTCGTGCTGTAATCCGGTTTTTGCACGCAAAAAATTTACCACCGGTTGAAATTCATAAGCAGTTGTGTGAAGTTTATGGGGAGGCGTGTATGAGTGTTCAACATGTCCAAAAATGGTGCAGGGAGTTCTCTGAAGGACGAACAGACATTCATGACAGGCAAAGAAGCGGTAGGCCATCGACCTCTGACGAAGTTGTGACGAAGATTGAGCGAATTCTGCTCGAAGATCGGAGAATAATGATTCAGGACCTGGCTGTCCGGGTTCCTGAAGTTTGTGAAAAAAACAGTTCACACAATTGTGACGGAAAGATTAGATTATCACAAGGTCTGTTTGCGATGAGTCCCGCACATGCTTTCTGAAGCCCACAAAGCCGATCGTGTCAGGTGTGCCCAGGAGTTTCTTCGAGAATACAATGAGAATACCAAAGATTTCCTGGACTCCATTGTTACCGGGGACGAAACATGGTGTCATTACGTCACCCTGGAGACAAAGCAACAATCTCGTCAATGGCGCCATACTGATTCGCCGAAACCGAAGAAGTGCATGCAGTCGCTGTCGGCAGGAAAAGTGACGGTTACGGTTTTTTGGGACCGTAAGGGCATTCTTCTTGCTGACTTTATGCCTCGAGGGAGCACAATCAATTCGGACAGGTATTGTGAGACTTTAAAAAAGCTCAGAAGAGCCATACAAAATCTACGGAGAGGAAGATTAACAAAAGGCATAAGATTGCACCACGATAATGCACGCCCGCACGTCTCTCGCCAAACCAGGGATTTGATCGACAGTTTTGGCTGGGACAATTCGAGGATTACAGACATGTCACATAGTCTTATCTTTTATTATTAAGGTAGAAAATTGTTAATTAATATTTTATTAATGAAAAATTTGGTATCATATGTTTGAGTAAATTTGAAGAGAAGTACCAAGTTTTGCCGCAAGATGACGCTCTTCAGTTGCAAACGTAACAAGCAGACGACACACAGACAGCAGTCAATCAGAGAAAACCGTGATGAATTATAGCTATAACGCCAGAATGGCAAGTTTGAAATGTGCAGCCAGCAACATGGCCAAGTAAAAATAAAGTAAGCATCCAATTTTCTATCTTGTAATAATAATATGGGGGCTTCCTTATAAATTTTTAGTATATAAATCATGTTTTTTTTGTTCAGATTTTGTATTAAGCCGTAACTGAAATATGTAGTTTGATTAAAATGTTGCAATGTTTTGGTATTCTGGGATAAAATTTTAAAATGTATCTAAATTCGTGCCAATTGATTTCATTGAGTATAAAAGATCTGTCGAAGGGTAGGCAGAGTTTTCTTAACTATGTGTTTGTTGAAATACAGCCTAACAGATAGGTTAACTTAATTTAAATGTAATGGAGCACAGGCTCCAGTGGCAATTTCCCTATACCCCATCTTCCCCCTATCCTGGCTCCACCTACATTTGCCCTCTACAAAATTTATCTTTAAATTCTTTCAACGTATTCGGTAAATCATTCATCATTTCTCTTGGTAACTCATTCCAATCCCTAAAACCCTTACCTAAAAAAGAGAATCTTCCCACACCCTTGTGCCTAAATCGAGTGCCAGCTTGTGGTCGTGGTCATCTTTTCCCTTCCATGAACTACTTTTCATTCCTATTGCCATATCTTTCCATGCCTCATCGCCAGTATATGCCCTGTACACTCCCATGACCCTCATTCTGTCATGCAATGAATCCCATTCCAGCTCCTTTATCATATCCATCACTGATCGCATTCTGCAATAATTTCCAGAAACAAATCTAGCAACCCTTTTTTGCACCCTCTCCAACTCCTGTATTTGATACGTAAAATGAGGGTCCCATACTACACTACCATATTCATGCAATGGTCTGATCAAAGTTTTGTAACCCAATTCCTTTACTTCTCTCGTACAACAAGTACCTAATTTTGAAACCTTTTCCTAACACCTGTCCAATGTTACCTGCCCAGTTAAGCTTGTTATGAAATATAATGCCAAGATATTTACATTTCAAGTCTTCAGTGAGCAATTCTTTCCAACCTTATATTCATAATTAACCTTTTGTTTTTTATTTGTGTATCTAATAAGCTGACTCTTTTTGTATTTATCTTCATCCCATGTTTACCAACCCAACTAGATATCCTGTCCAGATCACTCTGCAACTGTTGAAAATCCTCTATCGTTTTGATGCTTTTATGCAGCATTATGTCATCTGCAAATAATCTAATTTCAGATAGTAAACAATCAACACAATTATTCATTAGAATAATGAATAGCAATGGTCCCAATATGCTACCCTACGACACACCCATTTCTACTTCCACTTCTTTTGGTACTACATTTCCTACCCTTAACTTTCTGTTTTCTACCTTTCAAAAATTCTTCAACCCAGCAAATCACTTTCTGATCCACTCCAATAGATTTTACCTAATTTACTACCATTTTAGGGCTCACTCTGTCAAACGCCTTTGACAGATGTAGTGCTACACTATCAGTTTGGCCTCCCTTGTTCATCTCATCTGAAATATCTTGCATATATCCCACCAACTGAGATTTGCATGAATATCCTTGCCTGAACCCATGTTGCCTACTTGAAAACCACTTACGTTCCTCACATATATTTCTGATGTGGTTGCATATCAATCTTATGTCTAAAAGACATTTCACTGCATAAAACCTGTTCTATGATTTGATAACAGTAACTTTGTTTCTGTATGTAAAGGGCATAATTTGAAAATTAGTGGTAATTGTGAATTTAACATCATTAAAGTGGCTTAGGAGGAGTATTCCTTTTTGTTTTTAACATTTGGAGTTAATATGTCAGTCTTTTAATTACACGGCAAAATACGGGTCTAGAAGGGAATTTGAATTAGCTACTTGAATGTTCCATTCGTTATGCAGATTCAAAAGTTCTTTTCGTCGATAATCTGTCTTCACAGGAAACTTTCATATCAAATTTCGGTTTTATGAAATAAGTAGAGGGAGTAATGATTGAAACTGTAGTCCAGCAACAAATGAAGCCTTATTTTTATGGATTTGAGAGTGAAAAGTTGTTTTGAGTCTATTTTTTAGTTCATTTAATTGCCATTGATATGAGAAATGTAATAATGAGGTATTTTGAAGGTGAATTGTGAGATTATGAGTTGTTTTATCGTTAAATTACGTTATTATGTGGTTATATTTGTATAAATGTGAAGTTATGTTGCAACGTTGTATGATTTATGGAGTATGGAAATAAAATATTTGACAGTTGTGATTTATGAAGTATAATGATGCATCAGAAGTTTTATTTTTTCCCTGGAAGTTATGTCGAACTATGAAAAGCTAGAAATCAGTATGGATGTGATAATGTGTTGTGAAATGAGATGATATGCGGTATTTGGGTAGTTTTGGGCCACTAACAACTGTAATTATGTTGATAAAATGAAGTAAGTTTCAGCAGTAATAGGTGAAATTATATCAGTCACTATTAAAATTATGGTTTAACATCAGATAACCAGCCACATGTATAACAATTTGTAATGAGGAGTTTAAAATTGTTTATGAAGCCCCAAGTGAAATTTTTAAGGCTTAATGTGAATTATAGTGATTATAAAGCTTCTTTTTTTTTTTTTAAATATATCCAGAGTTTCAGAGACCATGATTTTGTATGGGGTAATACACATTCTTATCGCGGTTTGTTCCCCTCTTTATCAAGCAGTATATCTTTTGTTTCAGGAAACTGAAGTTTCTTGAGTTTTGAGTGAATTCTTAAGAAGCACCCTTTTCCTTTAGTGATAAAATAATTCACTGGTTTATTTAATTTTTGTTGGTTATGATGTCAAGTATTATAACAATTTGTCTAAAACTGCATGTTGAATGAATAAGAATTGTTTCTAAGTTGGATTATCAGGTCATATGTGACACAACTGAACCTAGGAATGGCGAGTCCTGTAGTCAGCTTACCTTAGGGAACATAAAAATGCTCGAATGATAGTTTATGAGGATGGAGAAGAATTATATGATCAATTCGTCATTGAAATGACATGACACTTTAAAAAAATCTCGTGCTGTAAGCATCAGTATTTTTCAGTTCAGTTCAGCATTAATACAGGGCGTTTCATTTATGACGCGTCCGTGTGCACGGAAAAATTGCCTTCGGCAGCGCCCCATCGCTTGCCAGTAAGTCACACGATACATCGCCACGTGCTCAGGACCACCTCATGCTTGCGCTTATTTCTTACCTTGTAGCACGTGCTGGAAATGTTGGCCATCGGCTTCAATACACACTTGACATCTTTTAAGGATGTTTTGGCTAACTCTCTGCAGTGTTTGTGAAGAAACATTATTAATTTTAGTTCTTATGTTTCCTTAAGTTCCTCTTCCTTATGGGGATTTGAATCATAAACACGCCCTTTTAGGTAACCCCACAAAAAGAAATCACAAGGTGTCATTTCTGGAGAACGTGGAGGCCACAATCCAGGACTGATAATTTGGTTCTCATTGTAAACACGCTTTAAATCACGCATTGAAATTTTGGCTGCAAGGGGAGTTGCACTGTCTTGTTGAAAATGACCGTAATTTCTTTGGTCTTCTGTCAGCAGTTCAAAAAAGGTACTTAAAATTTTGTCCACATAACGAGAAGATGTAATTGTTTCACTAAAAAACACTGGTTCAATATTTTGCCTCACACTAATTGCGCACTGAACTTCAACTTTCACATCGTGTCGCGGCTCTTCGTGCGCAAGATGTGGATTGTCTGTACTCCAGCACTGACTGTTTCGACTATTTACGCATCCACTTAAATAAAAATACGCCACATCGGTGAAAAATATCAATTGCGGATCCAGCTCGCCATCGTGCACACTTTGCAGTTCTCAATTCATGCAGTGTAATCTGCTTGTTTTAATTCATGCACAGCAGTTGTTCGAAAAGGGAGCCTGTTCAGAATATAGCCGAAAATTCTATGCGTGCTTTAAAGCATGTTTACAATGAGAATCAAATTATCAATTGGATTATGGCCTCCTGCGTTCTCCAGATGTGACACCTTGTGATTTCTTTTTGTGGGGTTACCTAAAAGAGCATGTTTATGATTCAAATCCCCATACAGAAGAGGAACTTAAGGACATTAGGGTAAAACCAAGGTATTTCAGGTAATTAAGAGTTTGTGATATATCAGCAAGGCAAGAACTATTATAAATATCACAATTAAAGCAGTCACGGGACTCCTGCTCTATCAATAGTGTCTCCCCGGTATGAAATATATACTTATCCTGAAAGATAACATCTAGGTGCCCACAAGTAGATAATCTGTTATAATCTGCAAGATTGCCTAAAATCATCAGATGCTTCTAAGAAAACCTCCCAAATCAATCTAGGCTACCACTAGTGAACTGTATGGCCATATAACCTCCAGATCACATAAACCCACAACATACTGACCACCTGCTTCAAAAATGTTATCAATTACAGTTTGCTTGAAGTATTTATTTTTAATACGTCAAAACTTTCTAGCAAAGAACAATAAAAATCAATTATTACAAAATTCTGTAAACATTTGACACTCCCTTACATGGTTTCAACAACCAAATTACAACATAACAAACATTATGATGAATCCAATATAAAATATATTTATGTAAAAACACTAAACTAAATTTGTAAGCAATAAAGAAAAAGCGAAATGACATGATTCAGAAATGATTAAACAGCTACAATTAGAAATTTTGCTTTTCTATTAATCTATTATAAAAATAAATATAAGCTACAAATCTAATAACAAACAAAAAGAGCTTAAATATCAACACCATTAATACTGTCAACATTGTAAACTGCTAAACATCATTTTACTGTTGAATCCAATGCAGAACTTATATGAAATTCCTGATAGATCATTACCAAATAGATTACTTGGTTAAACTTGGAAAATCAAGTCATTATCTATACAACTTACACCAAACATATGAATCTGATGTATAAAATCATGAATATTTTATATGAAACAATAGTTATTTTACTCAAAAAATACTCAATTTCCATGAAAGTAAAATGTAATAAAACATAAAACTTATAGTAGACACTTTAACAGCCATTATTAACAAATTCTTTGATAATGGGCATCTCTAGAAAAAGACAAAACACAAATCCAATTAAAAAAATAGTACTTCATTATTCTGTGACTAACCTTGGCATATCAAATTCAATAATTACACTCCGCTAGAAGCTTATAAGAAAGAACAACTATTGAAGTTCCAAATCCAATTGAGTTAGACACTAACACCGCTCATCAAACCTATGCCTAACTGATAGAATTTTAACTGCTTTTAGAATCAATAACAAGACTATCTATAAATACCAAACACAATATTTAACAACTCATAAATTGCTAACAAATAGGTCTACAAAACTTGGGCTCATTAAATTCTCTTTAATGGATTATTAAATAACATAAAGAGAAAATTTTGACAAATTATATAGGAGATGGATTTATTTTTGGACACATAATGCAATACAGTTAAATAGCATCGAACCCTTCAAAAGATTTTAAACTAACTTTACAAGCAAAATTGGCATTCTACTAAATTCAATTAATTCACAATTTAATTATACACAGGCTATACAAAGATGTATTCCATGCACAACAAAATTATAACTATAACAAAAATCAATATAGAGGAAGTGTTACAAATATGGAATACCATTTTGTTTTTCGTTCATAATTTCTCAGGTTTTCAAGTTAAACAAACAAAATGCTTGCAGCACATACTTTGGGATGTATTTTAATGCTTTCTATATTTTCGAATACATAGTACATTAGGAACATTTTCTAAATTAAGCTTAACACAAAATTTTACCTTTTTGGCTCTTCAGATTATGGGGTATAAATATGGAATAGTCCATTCGTATCAGGTTTGTAAAAGTTAAAACAAATGTCACTTGTAGTAGTCACGCACATATCGTCCTTTATCGTAACCTGCACATTCAGTGTGTTCCCACATTTCGCACATTAGACATTTTACCCATTCTCCCGCTGCGTTGTCCTGCGAATATTTTCCTGACCAAAAGAGACAATCGGCATCTTCATTAGTGGGTTCACTGCCACATTTTCTCCTGTGAAACCGAGAGACCTATTAAATGATGTTGCTGTCGGTTTTTGGATAGAAATTACCTTTTTGTGCCACTTCAAGAAAAGGCGTAACTACCCTCTTCCAGCCAGTTCACTCAAAAATAGATTCTGTATATTATTGGCTTTGGCAGACTGAAATGCCATCTGTTGGAGATCCTTTTGGGTAAGTCCAAAAAATTTACTTTCCATTGTCATGCTATAGTCAATAAGCTGTTGTTCTTGTTCGGGAGATAAAACAGTTTTTCGCCCAAGTTTGGTCTTTTTGGCTAACTCAGGTGGTAAATCTGATTTTACTAGCCTAAATAGAGTGGCCCTAGGAATTTGAAAAGTTTTTGCCACCTTCAGGAAGCTCATCTTCTTTTCTCCGACATTTTTAATTGCAGTTTGCATGGCAGACTCATCCCACTGCTTTCGAGCTTGTGGAGTTATTTCTGAAGTAATACCTATGAATAAAAAAAGGTTGTGAATACTAGGGCACAAATATGGAATACTAGTATTCCATATTAGTGACACAGCCATCTTGAAATTCAGAAACGCAAATAAAATCTAAAATTAAACGTAAATAGGCTAAAAACACGCCATTTTATAGCTTAATGTTTTAGCCGAATGTCTGTTTAGTAAACATGTTAATAATGCATGTTTTATGACAGGAATGAAACTAAAAACGACCAACCTCCAAGAATTATCCCTCCTAGTGAATTCATTAAAACAGCTTCACTCACTCGTAATGGCTGCCAATGGCGATATGTATGTATTCCAAAGAAGTTTACAGTTAATGAAAGTAGTTTTTAAGCAGTTCACCAGAATACAGCACTTGTGAGGCGAGAAACCATAGTATTTCATATTACCACCCCTATTTCACATTTGTACCTCTTCCTCTACTAATAATTTTGAAGCCTACATCACACAAATGATTAAAATAATATGCAGGTTCAACTTAATGAATATGTGATGCCTTCTACAATTATTGGAAAACATAAGTCATTATCCACAAGCTTGACAAGAAAAATTATTTACCTGAATGAATTAACTGATGGTCTCTGTAGTCCCCAGATGCCATACACATTTTCCACAAACATC
>JARYHS010008074.1:2223262-2242262 GCA_031002005.1 Vandiemenella viatica
ACAGAGATTTCAGGCATAAAACGAAAAAATTCATGTGTAATTACACCTAATGTCTGGTAAATTTAAAGCACTGGTTACATGTATATTAACATTATGTGGAGGAAACAAAATGTAATATCACAAGACACAGAGTCCACAAAAGGGTTCCTCAATTTTAAAAAGTAAAATCTCGAAAACAATGATCGACAGAAGAATGCAACAAGCAGTATTTTTATTCTGAAAGAAGTTTCGAAAAAAGTTGTAAAAGCTGTTACTAGATAACGCGATAATGATAATAAATACGTACCTATAAATAGTGCTTCGAAGCCCAGAGCAGTATTCGCCTGATCTGACGCGTTGTGATTACTTTTTGGGGGAATATTATTACTTCATAATTCCCAGGGATGAGGCCTCTGCGTTTAAGGTCTATGAAGCCGCGAGTGTGGGTCTCTTGAATTGCCAGGAAGTCCACATGGTGACTGAGCATCAGTTTGGACAGGACTTCGCTTTTCTCTATAGATAATCCCTCTACGTTAAAATGGCTCACATTGAGGATGTTGCCTAAGCCCTGAAGAGGACTGTTTGTTTTAATACTCATGTTTGACTCTTGTACACCTTCTGTGAGAGTTAGCCTAGTTGCGATTGCAATTACTTTCCAGGGGCACCGGCAGTATTTCTTATTGTTTCACTCAATTGGCTTTCGAAGGCGTAATAAATGCACATGGCGAGGTCTCTGGCATGCAAAGCGTTGAAAGCACTGTCGACCAAAACGATCCAACAACACTGGAAGAGCCTGAAACAATGATCTGTGTGGCTCCTGAATCCATTGCTGGCTGTAATGGCAAATATAATTCTGCATTTGTGACACGTCTGTACTTCGAACAGCGTACATATTGAAAATAACGTGATGTGATTCGTTCATTGCAAAGACTGTTCAGAGAGGGAAAGTTCATTTGTGGATTCTGATATGAACTGTACAGCGCCATCTATTAACAGCTTTTATAATTTTTTGTTTAAACTTTTATATGAAACTCTTACAACTTTCACAACAAAAATACCGTTTCTCGCATTCCTTACAAAAGTGACACAGAACTTATTAGTAGACTGGGCTGGGAGTCTCTGGTAGACAGACAACACATATTTATGTAGATGTAGATATGTAGATGTTTCGTTTAAACTTAATCGTAAACATATGTACTCCCAGTTTCACTTACGAGTGTAGTGAAAGACTTCGTGCACCAACCTATTTGAGTCAGAATGACAGGAAAGATAAGATTAGAGAAATAAGGTGCCGCAATGATTCTTATAGGAATTGTTTTTTCCCTCATACCATTAGGGATTGGAATGCACAGCAGAGTGATTAGCTTAGGTGCTGAGCACCCTCTGTCACCCACAACTTTGTGAATTGGAGATTACATATGTAGATGTAGATTCTTCTGTTAATCTTTGTTTTTGAGATTTTCCTTTTGTGGACAAGGCTGATGTATAATAAGCCTAATCCTACTATTGAAGCTTCTGTTTCTATAAAATCAAATGTCTGTTTCTATATGCATACTATCAGCTGTATAAAGGAACAAAGAGCAGTCCAATACAGTTATACAAATGAAAATTACTCACCAAATAATTGTCATCAAGCCATATCTTCTTGAGAGCATTCACAATCATCGGCTTATTTGATAACCACTGTCCATCAAATTTGATCAGAACGGATACGATTTTTATAGCCATGTACCGAGCCTCAGCATTTTCAGCTGTGGAAATACGTGAATAATAAGAATTACAGCCAAAATTTTGGTACCGTGTACCAATTCAGCTTAATGCCACTCATTAAAAAGTATCACACAGTAAATAAATAATACGAAATAAACAGAGTAAATGATGTGTAAGTTAAGGTTGCATAAGAATTCAAATATTTGTGAAGTCTAACATAATAGAATGGGAAAAATGAGAAGGAAATGACTGAAAGACACAGAAGAGGAGACAGGAGGAAAGGAACTACTTACAGGACTTCCCATGTGCCGGCACTAAAACATTATTCGTGAAAATGGAAAATGAAAGTAATGGATGGTAGAACCCACACCATCACAACAGAACTTCAAAGAGGAATACTGGAGAAACAAGCATACACGCTGCAAGACAGGCACACGAGGAAGGCAGCACATGAGATAAACCTGTTCAGGCTGTGAGGACATGTCGAGTATGTGTGAAGAAAGAGTGCCGAAGAAAATGTAGACTCACAGGAAAGAGGCTGCGAGACAAGGGAACTCAGGAGAAATGGTGGAAGATGCCGGAGAGACGTGTTCCGGGAAGACCCTGGAAGTGGCTGGAAACTTGTCAGGTATCCTATAAATTTTGTAATTGTGTGACAAAATTTGTTCTCAGAACCACGAGTTAGATTGAATAGAATATTATTGCATATCATTTTTAGAGCCAGTTACTATGTTCATTCAGGCTAGAAAGCAGGTCTTTACAGTTTTGGAATAGTATTTTCAATTACAACGTTCTCAAGAATTTGCCTGGAGTAGTATTTCAAAAATTCATAAAGTTCACACAGTGACCATTTTTCAATATGTAAATTTGATTAAAGCTACTTTCAAGTCAATAACTTTAATAATTTCTGAAATATTAAGAATTAAAGTTGACATTTTTCACAATGTCTAGTGATTCTCAAAATTTCAAAAATAGGATTATTTTTAGTTTTCAAGGTCTGACACAAGCCTTTCAGGTGTGAGATGCGAATCTGATCGGTTTTCCAGCATATTCTCATGTGAACGCAGAAGCGTCTGGTCAGATTCGATAAATACTAGCCCGGAATTTTCCTCTCCATCAGTCGGCCAGCCAATATTCAGTTAGAGCGCAGCTATGCTGATTGTGTCACAATGTAAGCATCGCAAAGTTTTAAAGTTTCACTCTGGATAACAACTATGTACTTTTCAAGTAGTATTACACCATGTAGAGCCTCAGGATTACTTAAGTGTCGGTAGTCAATGAATAATTTGATTTGGAGAAGCGAGTGTTGAACTTTTACTTGCTTTCACAAATTAGTAAATTGTACTTTGAACTGTAGAGTGAGGTCTGGCTCGAATCTGTTAATCGAACTTGCAACTATATCTTCAGAGAGTTTGTCTGATGCCTTTCAGTTTGTGCGTTTGCAAAACTTTTCAAGAATATAATTTATGTACAGTAGCAATAGACTTGTGAACATTATTTGAAAACACCTTTTCTTAGTTTGGGATTATTTAAACTAAGTGGTGACCAAGTACTTTTGCAAAGCCAGAACTGAAATATCCATGGTTATCCAAGGTCATAGCTGAGACTAAGGTTTATGCAAGAATCCTGGCATAAGCTATTCATCTTACAAAATGTCGCTTAATTTACTGAATTTAGATCTACAACAACAGAAGTAACGATAATCACATAGAGACAAATGCAGGAAAAAGCTATGAGTGTGAAAAGGGCCTGCTGTTGGCATTCCTATATGATTGTGTGCACAGGAGTAAGCATGGCAGAGACCCACAGGAAACCACAAGAACTGTGAGCTATGTGGACGTGCGGGGACGGGGTACAGAACAGACTGGCTGAAGCAAAGGAAATGGCTGAAACAACGGAGCACCCTCTTGCCATTGCTTCTTATTGTAGTCACAGATGATGCAACGGAGAAGTTACCAGTGAGGGGAAAAGATGAATGTGATGGCTAACAACGAGAAAGAAGAACAGGATGACAGTGGTAGCTGCGATGGCAGGTGAACAGCTGAAGAAGGGGAGCAGTGTATTAGAGGAACGTGGAAGGAATGGAGGACAGATAAGTGAAAGAGGAAGACAGGCCGATAGAATATGGCTGACCTGACATACAGTGTGGAAACGTGAAATATGAAGAAGCAGGACAACAGCCAGATACAAGCAAGTGAAATTTTCAAGATGTTACTGCATGGAAATAATAGTTTATATTAATAACAACTTCCACGCTTCTTTATTTGAAGATCATATATTTTAAACACTTCCTTTTTCATTTATCGGTAACAATGGAAGGAAGGAACTGCCGTGATGCAATATTTATATGGACAGTACAGATGAAATACACCCAACACTCACCAAAGCTGAAGGGAGGAGGGCAGCAGCAACACAAAACAACACACAAACAAAGAAAAAACAATAATTTGTGTTAAAACTGTTTTTCAAGTTAAATATATGGCTGAGATTGTGCAAACCCTGCGTTTGACGCAGCCACTCAAGAATGAAAATGACCGTCTAAGGTGGTGGCGGGAGCAACGATAATATAACCACAAGTATAAATCATAAGAAGATTAAAATTGGGGAAAATAATAATAATCATCATTAAAAAATAAAAAAAATAAAACGATTTTTTGAATTTTTTTTGAAATAAGGTCTATAAATATATATATATATATGAAACTATTGTGCTGGACAGTGGTGGGTGTATACGGTGAGGATGGAAGATATTAATGGATATTAAGGCCTGGGGGATGTCTAGTCTGCAGGATGTGTTGATAAGCCAATTCCCACCTGTGGAGTTCAGATTGGGAGGTTGTATTTGGAAGTACTCATTTTTTAATGATTATTTTTATTATTTCCCATTTTAATATTCTTATGATTTATACTTGTGGTTATATTACCGTTGCTCCCCCCACCACCTCCAATGGGCATTTTCATTCTATTACCTCCAGAAAACAGAAACAAACATGTGAACTCTGTTTCTCACACTAACATTATTACAATGACATTATTATATATTAAACATCAGCAATACTAGTACAGTTTACTGCACTTGCATCGTCTGTGGCATAAGCCGGGATCATTTTTTTTTTTTTTTTTTGACAATACATATAATGTATGAGATATAAGTCTTTCTCGGCGTATCATCGATATAAATTCTTCTCGGGTTTGCCGCCGAATCACATTTTCTACTGTCGAGCTTTCGGCGACTTTCACTGCCGCCATCATCAACGTTCCTGTCTCGTCCAGTTCCGCTATTCAGTCCAGTTTTTGTTGTTCCTTCAGACACAACAGTCCTGATGATGGCGGCAAACCCGAGAAGAATTTATATCAATACATATAATGAATTACGTTTTATGTTTTTAGCAATACTTTTTACCAAAATTCTACCCAATGTCCCCCGTGCATGTTTTAGCAGACCACCCAATCTTAAGATCATCTTAGTCCACAAATACCCTCCGTTAGACTCTCCAAAAGCACCATATGGATCTTATCCTTGTAATAGACCCCGCTGTAAAACCTGCAGCATGCTACCACCCACCACTACATATTCCAACCCCACCACAGGAGAAACTTTCCCCATCATTGGACATGCCACCTGTTCAACCACTCACGTCATATACCTGCTAACTAGATCACCACACAGCAACTCTCAGCCAGACAAACAGTCCATACTCGTAACCTGTACCTTCCAGTACCAGAACAAGCCAATAGCCACGATCCCAACATCCTCAACGACTGTTTCACTGTGAGAGCAGTCAGAGTTTTCCCTGACAGCACCACTGCAGCAGAACTCCGGAGATGGGAACTAGCGTACCAGAATATCCTGGACTTAACCACCGTTAAAATCCAATTAACACATTAATATTTTTTTTTTTTTTTTTTTGCCTTTTTACCGTACCCTTACTAGTTATGTTCATTTTGTCATCTCCTGCAATATATTATCTCAGACATTGCAGCGATATCGATAGTCTACTCCTTAGCCATTCCCCCACTCTCCCCCACTACTCGGTTAGTCATTAGGTAACGTTCGTTGTGTACCCACGTTCCGAGCGTAATGGCCCATTTTTCTACTAGTGAATAAGGCAGATGCGGAAAAATTGTGTAGTTGTTTGTCAGCACAAGTGTTCCCTCTCATCGCAGCCGTCCACTTTGGTACGTGGTGGGTTAATTTCCCTTTCTTTTCTTATTTAGCAATACTTAGTGTGATAAGTTGCACAGGATAAAGAATGCTACAATCAGAGACACCATAACAGAGGAACCCCTACAGGAAATGATAGAGAGGACCAGACTGAGACGGTACGGATGTAACGAGAATAGAGGAGCTGACAATCAAAAGCAAAATCCACAAAATTTAGATCTGTGGCGAACGACCCAGACGAAGACAAAGGGACGGAGGAGTGGGGAGAGTGACAGAGAGGCAGTGGCTGAAGAGACCCAGCTGATGGCTGGAAGCTGCTGTTGCTGACGATGGCTGTAGTCACAGCCATACAGAAGACGAGTCAACAATGTTCAGATCCCATTCCGATTGGATACGTGTTTATTAAAATCCAAATGAGGACTAAAAATATTGAATAGCTACCTTTGTCATCATACAGGGGAACTTAATTACGTAGTTAAACACTCAACACCACTGCGGGACTTAAAAATAAAGAAGTGCAGCAGCAACTACTTCACTTCCATCGAGAACCCTCGCCACAAAACTTTATTACAACATTTTCAACTTTTGGTATCCCTTGGTGTCCAATCTCCCAAATCCACGATAACTGACAACCGGGTTTACTTTCACTATCCTTCCTTATTTTCATTATTTCAAAGCATTTTAATTATTATTATTATAATAATTACTAAATTAAATTACATACAGAGGCAATTAATCTGACATTTAGGAAGCAATAAAAAAAATATTAGTCTCTGTGCCAAAATTAGCCCAGTAAGTCTATGCAGAGATATTTACTCACGTGTATTTGCATTTTGAGAGAGAACCAAAGAGGTCAATCTTGCCACGCCCGCAGGTGTCTGAAGGACGTCTCGTAGTGGCTTCCCCTCGGTGTGTTTAACCAGGTACTCCAGGTACCTGTTCCACTGTGAGTCCTGAAAAGAGCGAAAATCGGGAAACTGTACAGTGTTTAAACAGTGAACAAAAATAACTTTAACCTGAAATAAATTGGATTGCGATAGAATTAATTCTCTAGTGGCAATTTCCCTAGTCATATATTTACCTCCTATTATTATTATTACTATCTTATATGATTCCGGTATAAATTAATCTATTTTTTTCGCTTAAAAATTAAAATTTTAAATTCCTTCAATGTTTCTGATACATAATTCTTCAATCCAGTTCAAAACTATGATCCCCTAGCATGAAAACAAAATTTTCCCACTCCCTTATGCATGAAATCGAGTGTCAGCTTCTGGTCATGGTCGCCTTTGCCCTTCCATGAACTATTTCTGATTCTGTGACCAATATCCCTGCAAGCCCCATCACCGACACATGCCCTGTACATTCCCAGCACTCTCTTCCCCCTCCAATGACTCCCAACCCAGCTCCTTTATCATATCAGTTACTGACTGAGTCCTGTGATAATTTCCACAGACACAATCTGCTGTCCTTTGAATGCCTTAGAACTCCTGTCACATTTTTGTACCAATTCTTTTCGTTTCCTGATTTTACAACTGTTTGTAAGAGCAGTGTTTATCACATTACTAGCCTTGTATTTGTCACGACTTCTGCAACTAATCTGACAGGAGGTTTGGTGGTGGAGTCTCACCACATGAATTCAACCCTTGAAACTATTCACCATGTATATTAGAATTCTGTTTGCAAAAAGCATTGGTTCTGAAAGAGAAATTGGACATCTTCCAGCACTTAGAATATTGTTGTTCTGTATGGGTTCCCCATCAAAAGGGGTTAATGGAGGCATTAGAGAAGGTCGAAACAAGAGCCGCCCAATTCGTGACAGGTATATATTGCTGCAGGGAAAGCTAAGAGCGATGTGGAAGGAGTTAGGTTGCGAAGACCCCTAACACCGATGGCGTTGCTCTCGACAGAAGCTAATTGAAAAATTCAAGACTGACAAATTTCGGATTGACAGCAAGCAAATATTGCTACCAGCAACATTCATATCACAGAATCACCACGATTAAGAGAAATCAGGGCCAGAACCAATTCATTTGTGTACTCATTGTTTCCACGAGCGATTAGGGAATGGAATAGAAAGGATTTATTGGGCGAGTAAACTTAAAATCTGACAGGAGTATCTTTCGATAAAGCTCTCCGGCCATCCTGATCTGGGTTTTCCATGGTTTTCCCAAGTTTCTCCAGGCAAATGCTGGGATGGTCCTCACAATAGCCCATGGGCGCCTCCTGCCATATCCCGTATATCCCTTCCAACTATTACCCTTTCAGACGCGTGCAATGCTCCCTCTGCCACAGACTTTCAGTGAATCGTGCAGTAGTAATAATTATCTGCCTGGCTAGCTGCCTATGGAAAACCACTGCAAAGTCAGGAAATGGAATCATTGATAAGTGTGAGACTGGAGGTTTTCTCAGCGTTGGATATCAATAAAATCTTCTCGGGCAACTAGCCTTTTTTATTTTTTTAATTCTCTTCGATGGCTATGGTCATTAGAGGTGGGATGGGACTGTGGTCAAGGAACAGGAAGGAATTCGGTCATGGCATATTTAAAGGAAGGATCCCGACATATGGTCACATCCCAACCCGCCACATCATTCATGTGGTTGTTTGTTTTGTGTTTTTATGTGTCTCGCCCTCCTGCCTACATCTGTGGTGAGTGACGGGTATCTGTTTTTTTCCCCTATCCTATCTTATTTTCAGTGCCTCATGGCAGTATCTTTGATAATTTTTGAATATTTACTATCACTGTGAAAGGTAAAGGAATTTGATTACATAACTTTGGCCAGACCATTGCTGGAATATGGTGGTGTACTATGGGATCAACATTTTGAGTATCAAATACAGGAGTTGGAGTGGGTGCAAAAACTGGCTGCTAGATTTGTTTCTGGAAATTACCACAGAACGCAATCAGTAATAGATATGACAAAAGAGCTGGAATGGGATTCATTGCAAGACAGGAGGAGGGTGAGAAGGGTCATGGGAGTGTACAGGGCATATATTGGTGACAAGGCATTGGAAAGAATTAAAAGTAATGCATGGAAGGGAAAAGATGACCATGACCACAAGCTGGCACTCGATTTCAGGCACAAGGGTGTGGGAAGATTCTGTTTTTTAGGTAAGGCTGTCAGGGATTGAAATAAGTTACCAAGAGAAATGACGAATAATTTACCAAAGACATTGGAAGAATTTAAAGTTAAAATTAGCGTAGGGCAATAGTATGTGAGAATAGGAAAGGAGATAGATGGGTGTTACACAAGGAAGATTGCGACCAGAGAGTGCGATCCATTGCAATTTTATCAATTATTATTATTACTGTTATTAGAACCACTATGCCATGATTCAGTAGGAAGAGGGTGGCGGATTGCAGCTATGATGATGTGTGGACATATGTGGGAAAGATACAGGATCATAATGTCTGACATTGAATAAAAGAGGGCAACAGGAACAACTGCAAAAGAAAAAAACGAAAATACTCGGAATAATTTTAGGGGCACAAAGAAACAAAGATAATTTTTGGAGAAAGGGAAAAACTGAAGAACTACACTTCTATTTGATGGGAAGCCAATACTTAACCAAGAAAATATTCGATTTCATTTCTAAAAGTAACGAGAGGGGATTCAGAAAGAAACAAGATGACGGAAGATAACGTTAACAGAAAAGATGATTACAGAGGGCTGACAGACACTGGAAAAGCAAAACTACCACAATATATTAAGATGTTTCCAAATTTCTGACACATTTTTCTTTATGTTAATTTGAATAAAAGTTTTTTATCGTAATGGTGTCAGGGATTGGAATAAGTTACCCAGAGAAATGAGTTTGTAGGGAAATTGCCACCGGAGAATGCACTCTATCACAACTAAACAAATTAAGTTAACGTGACGATGTTCAGAAGTCGGCATCAGCTCCAATACCATCACTATTCTGTACTCATAATCCCCCATAAAATACAGGACCAAAAAAATGGTTCATTCTGGATACAACATCCTGGTAAGCACACACGAACCACAATGTGTATGGTCAAACTATCACATAATACAACATAGTTTTTAAACTATAAAATGATAACTAAATGCTACAATTTATGTGATAACATACCCATTTAATTTGCAAAGAAAAACTCTGTGTGGTTGTTTTTTTAAGTTGTTGACGGACTGAGAAATACGATAAAAAAAAACACCTTGTAAATAACACAAACCAGAACTGTATATGTCATGTAATCTAATGGTATAAACTGTTTATTAGATAAAGGCGACAATAAAACTGCTGTTAAGCTGAAAATATGGTAGCAAATGAAGAGTGATCTATCACTTAACATGGCAGGAGGTGCAGACAAACACAAAAAACATAAACACACTTCACAATATTTTGGTTAATAACCTTTCTCATGTAGAATGTGAGACATATTGCAAATGGGAAAAGATGCGAAGACATCTAGACTGACCACTTGTTCATCTCACCCTCGTGCCTTCATCTGTGCTGACGGATTATTTATCCCATCTTATTTTCATTGCATAATCGCAATTTCACTGCCAGCATTATCAAATTATTTTTCATTATCTGAACTCCTACTATCTGAATCGCTGAATATCCGAATCGCTTTTTTAATTAAGATGAAAAGGGAAAGGACAGGAGAAGGTGGTATTGACGAGTCACTTGAGGAATTCAGAAACATTCTTTTGAAAACTCCTGGATGTTCAGAAGTTAGTGCTGGAGATATAGATTTGTCAGACCGTGGCTATGAAATTCTAAATGATGATGAATTTATTGAAAGTGTTGGAGAAGAAAGTGTCGAGGAAGAAGATGACCTTAATGTTGAAGTTGAAGCAGACACGGGACCATCAGTGTTGAAGTGGATGGAGCGTCAGCCCGAGTGTGACCACATGCAACTTCTCACGGTCAAGCGGATGAATACAGTCAAACAGCTTACTATGACAGAGATGTTCAGCAAGCAGTGACTATTTACAGTACAGTACATACATACTGTACTAATGTACAGCACTTGTAAGTATGGTGTTGCATTTTCATTTAATTAATTAAAAGCTGTTATTCTTTAAAAATAGTTTTTCTCCAAGTTTCAACATACATATAGTAATTAATTAAATTAATCTTTTTTCGGAAAAAAATCCAACTATCTGTATTTTTTATTATCCGCATGGGGTCCGGTCCGAATTGATTTGCATAATTGGATTTCTACTGTAACTGGTTTTTTTTTTTTCTTTTTTTTAGATCCTAATATGTGTCCAGTGACATGAGACAGAATGTTTCAATTATTGATAATATAATTGCATGAAGTGGCAATACTTATGATGGACTGCCAGTACATACCTTTAGGAAGCCGTCTTTCAGAAACAGTTCAGCTGTCTCTTGGGGATACCGCATCAGGAATTTCAAAAGCAGCGCACGGAGCGGTGAGCTGGCCTCTATGTTCAGTGCTTTCTCTGCCTGCAGTGTGAGGTGGCAGAGGACTTGAACGTACTTCGAGCCGGCAGCCGGTATGTGGTGGAAGATGCCGATAATCATCGCTAATTTCTTCTGGTTTTCATCAGCTTTTCCTACAGCTTCAATGGACATAAAGAGAAACAAATATCAGTTGTGACTATAACAAAAGGTGGATGCAAGGAATTAAAAATAAGGAAACCTAACACAGATGACAATTTTAAGGAGCAGTACACAAAAACATGGACAAATATACAACATTTTTGTCTTCTGAAGGTGAAGAATATGATGAACATTGTGTGGGAATATGGGTGGAAGCAAGAACTGGATACTTTGTGACAGTTGGGAAGGCAGAACAAATTACAGGAAAATACAGAAAAAAAGGTGGATCTGGCTGTCAAGAGCTATCACTTGTAACAGCAGTTTTAAAGGGTGAGTCCATCGTTCACAATCATATTTTTGTTTCTGATTTAACAGTGCAACATTCTTGTAAACTGATTCTCTCAATGCATCACAACCATATTGTTTTTCACGTTTCAACTCTTGATTAAAGGCATTGTTCATCACACGGTTTGGAGCTGTCATGAGTAATTGAGGTAATACCTAGTTTTAGATCATCAAGCACATTTCCTCAATTAAAAAAAAAAGAGAGAGAGAGAGAACCGTATATGCATTGTTTGACTCATGGTTTTTGATCTTGAGTTAGGACAAAAACCCAATAGAAAAAAATCACTTTCCGAATTTTGTAAGTTTCACGGTAATTTTTCTTTCCATGAAAATTTTACTCAGACTGTTATAAACAGAAGCATTCTGGCATTCGCCTGGAGTGATTTTGTGAAACTGTGGAAAACCCAAATCTGGATGCCCGGACGAGGATTCGGAGCCAGAGTGTTAACCACTCACACACCACACTCGGTGATGCCACCTGCTGTCAACTGTGGTAAATGCTTCTACAGCAGCAGAATAAACATCCACTTATGAAAGTTGACGCTAGGATGTCATTTGCACACAAACTGAAATACATACACACACATCAAATGTTATAATGGTCAGGTGGACAGTGTTTGGGACGGGAGTGTCAGGAAGACTGATTCACTCTGTGATGGTTAAGAGTGGAAGCACGAGCGAGGGTGGCAACCACTGAGAACAGTGAACAGGGGGTGGTTTTTGGGACTGAAAGAAACATACCCAAACTTTGTATAGTATGAAGAAACAAATACACAAAAATTACACGCATATCTACTATATAATTTCGTAAGGACACTCATCCACTAACCTCAATAGCTATTGGCTGGAAAACCCTGTCACGTGTCAGCCTTCGCTCACAAAACAGTGACAAGGACACCATTAGAAGAAATTCGTGGTTATGTCTACAATTTAATTGCTAACCAACTGCTGCCAAATTAATTGGCATAATACATTCATTAAGTTTGCTTTTCATCTACATCTACATATATACTCTGCAATTCACAAAATTGTGGGTGGCAGAGGGTGCTCAGCACCAAAGCTAATCTCTTTGCTGTGCATTCCAATCCCTAATGGTACGAGGGAAATAAGAATCACTCCGGCACCCTATTTCTCTAATTTTAACTTTCCTGTCCTTCCGACTCAAATAGGTTGGTGGAAGAAGTATTTCACTACACTCAAAAGTGAAAGTGGGAGTACACATGTTTTCCAATAAGTTTAAATGAAACGTGTGTCGTCTATCTACCAGAGACTCCCAACCTAATCTACTAATCAGTTCTGTGACGCTTTCATAAGGACTGTAGCAAGCGGTCACGAATCGAGCGGCTCTTCTCTGTACTTTCTCTATACTGTCGATCAATCCCTTACGAAACGGGTCCCAAATGGCACAACAATAATCCAAATGTGGACGCACAAGAGATTTGTACGCTATCTCCTTTGTTTGTTCATTACAATTTTTCAAGATTCGACCTATGAATCGCAGCCTAGAATTTGCTCTACCTACTAACGAATTAATGTGTATGTCCCATTTCATGTTCATTTGTACTGTTACTCCCAAATATTTCATAGAATCAACCATATCAATAACCGAATTGTTTAACTCGTATTTCTGAACAATTGGATTCTTTTTGTTAGTGTTCATAGTTGAAAAAAAATTTTGATAAATTTTGTGGCTGAAAAAAAAAAAAAAAAAAAAAAAAAAAAAAAACATGGATCTGCTTTAATTAAAGCAACTTTTAGAAAATTACTCATTGTCTCTGCTATAACCACAAGTACCAATTATCATTTGGGCTTAGGATAAGTTTTAGATTAATTACAACTTTGACTAATGTTGTTGCTTGACGAAAATTTATGTATTACATTTTATTTGTTTTTTAGGTATTTTACTGACCACTTTCGATATTGGTCTTTAATCATGTTCGCTGTATGTGAATTATTAGGTTATTTTAAGTGGATATCAGACCAAATGTGTCATCGAATCAACTATTCTGGCAACTCATTTGTGTGTAGTTGCTCAACTGTTACATAATATGGAATGTGTATTAAAATCTCTGGTCGTCATAGATACAATAACAAATGTTTACATTATGAGTGTTTGCCCAGTCTCAGTAATAACCAACGTGAATCTTTCGAAGCAAATAGGATTTTTTTTTTTTTTAAATTCCAAAGTTAATTTTAAGGGGCAAATAAAAGTCAAGTTCGCATTTATGCAAGTTCGAGTGTATGACCTGTGAAACAATCACACGACAGCGCGATCGTTCCTGTCCGTGTTTAATACCTACATCTATTAATGCTTCCGAGTTCTTCCATCTCAAAAGATTTTATTCACCCTAAGAGTGAAACACAGGTCAAGTTTGTATTTGGCCAGATCAGGTCAACCTGTCATACTCTTTGACCCTAAAAACTGTAACTATTCCAGACCCGTGACGATACGAACGGGCTTATACTAGTTTAAAAATAAAATATTTCAGTAATGGTTTACAATTTAGATAAACACAGTACTGCTGAGTAATGATTAAGAAGAAATTAAGCTCGGTAGAATGTAGAGGAGAGGGGCGGAATCTAAGGATGTAGTGCACAAAGGTGGAATGATGTGAAGAGAATGAACACTCAGTTTGGTCGAGGTTTTGGGTGGACACTGTTTTTTCTACGGTAATTCGTTATAACGGGCAGCTAACTGCAGGTCAGATCTGCGTAGGAGGCATACGACGTGTAGCACACCCTAAGATGGGAAAGCAAATGGTGTCTGTGAACAGGGCATATCACATCTCATACAGAAGGGGGAAGGAACCAGGGGATTGTCTGATACGTGGCAACTGGAATGATTGCGGAAGCATGTCCTAGGTGTGGCAGGGAGCTTATAGTATTAGGCTTTGATGTCTGCACACCTCTCAAACCAAAGGACTCCTTCCCTAGCCCCTGCCTATGCTGTAAAGCTGAAACACTGCGTATGTTTTTCTTCATCGTACATGTTTTTGACACGTTGCAGCATTCAAGTTTGGTGAGTGACAAGTAATTTTCCTTTTGCTATTTATATCGCATAAAAGTTGTTTCCTTCCTCCTAAGTATTATTAAATATTTTATTTATATGGAAAGGACAGATAAAATATATCAAACACTCACCAAAGATGAAGGGAGGAGGGCAGCAGCAACACAAAACAACACACAAACACAAAAACAACAACAATACTTCAGCTTAAAACCCTTTTTTAAGTTAACAGAAGTACATGGTTGAGCTTGCACAAGACTTGCATTCGAAGCAGCCACTCATAGAATGAAAATGCCCATCGGAGGTGGTTGGGGGGGGGGGGGGGCAATGATAATATAACTGAAAGTGCAAATCACAAGAAGATCAAAATGGTGAAAAAATAATAATAATAAAAAAATATATTAAATAAAAAAAAATGAAATTTTTTGAAATAAGGTCTATAAATATATATGAATCTATTGTGCTGGCCAGTGATGGGTGTATAGGGTGAGGATAGAAAATATTATTGGAAATTAAGGCCTGGGAGATGTCTAGTCTGCAGGATGTGTTGACAAGCCAGTTCCCACCTGTGGAGTTGAGATTGGGAGGTAGTGTCTGGAAGTACTCTAATGGCTCTGACTGCGAAGCAGTTATTAAGGTCGCAGGTGTTGTGAGCAACAGGGAGGTCCAGGTTTTGGGAGTAAACTGTCTGTCTGTGGCCATTCATTCTGATGGATAATGAGTTTGAGGTGAGGCCAATGTAGGAACTTGGACAGTGGAGGCAGGTGAGCTGGGTGGTTGTACAGGTGGCATGACCTATTATGGGGTAGGTTTCACCAGTAGTAGGGTTGCTATAGGTGGATGCATACTGCACGTTTTGAAACAGGGTCTCTTACAAGGGAAGGATCCAAACGGTGGTTTAGGAGAATTAGAGGGTTGATATTTATGTACAAGTATGGTTTTTAGATTAGTCGGTCTGCTGAATATGACACAAGTCGTTTCCTTTTTACTTCGTATTTTTAAATATTTTCTTTAAACATATATACATTGTGAGATCGAAGGCTTTTGTTATTTAGCCACATGGCATTCACAGTCTTTACACATTCCTAGACCATCTTAACGGAATCCACCCAAATATCCGGTTCACGATGGAGATGGAGAAGAATGACAGCCGGCCCTTCCTGGACATCCTGATCCGACGGAGACCAGACGGAAGCCTCTCACACAGTGTGTACTGATAACCTACACACACGGACCGCTATTTACACGCCACGAGTTTCCACCACCCAGCACAGAAGAACACCGTGCTCCGCACTTTAGTGCACAGGGCAAGGAAAATCTCCGACGCGGATTCCCTGCCGTCCGAGCTTGAACATCAGCGCAATACTTTCATGAGGAATGGTTATTCTGCTCGAGAAATAGAGCGGGCGATTAAAACGACAAACAAATGCCCGGTAGACCCGGATGTCCAACCAGAGGCTCTGGCCTTCATTCCATACTCAGGTAACATCTCGGGAAAAATAGGCAGGATTCTGGCGCAACATGGAATCAAGAGCACATTTCGTCATCCTGCCAAGATACGAGACTACCTCCGGCCCGTGAAGAATGACTTGGGATTGATGACTCCAGGGGTTTACAGCATACCATGTCAGTGTGGCAAAAATTATATTGGTCAGACGATCCGGAGTATCAAGCCTCGAATGGCCGAACGTGAACGCAACATCCGCATGTTTCAGATAGATAAATCTGCAGTCGCCCAGCATGTTATTGAAAATGGCTACAAAATGGACTTGGGCAATGTAAAGGTACTGGCCAAATGTTCCTTCTACTGGGAGTCAATCACCAAAGAACCAATAGAAATACGGCTGGACAACAACACGGTCAACAGGGACACGTGGAAGCCGACTCTGTCCCTTCTGAAACATTCACCCTGCAATCAGAGAGGTGGCGAGGCGCCGCCGGGAAATGTTTCTGACTTGCTGGGTTTGGCTAGGACAGTCGCTCCACCAGCCAATCAACGACGAGCGCGAGACGGCAGCCGCGGGAGGGAGCGAGGGGAGGGGAGAGGCATGGCCTTATAAGGGTGCGCGGAGGCCAGACATCGCCAGTGCAGCGCTGGTTCTCCCTGCACAACATCCAACCTGAAGATGGCGGCAGACTCAGCCGCCGAAAGCTCGTTGTCACATTTCAACAACATATGGCAGAAAACCCGTGAAGACTACATTTCATATATCGATTGCTTCAACACATATTTTTCTTTTCACAAACTTTGGGAGTACTCTGAAAATTGCATTCATTTTTTGTCAAATGCTGCCAATTTATTAATTAATCTTTTGAATGCCACACATTGGTATGCCACAGACTCCCACCAAATACTTAACATTCTACCAACGAGACATATATATATATATACCCAATTAATTAATTTCAATACTGTCCTGGTATCAATCTGTGTGTTCCTCTTTCCAATCCTATCTTAATTTGCTATTCTTTGGCTTTACTTGAATACATATGCAATATAAGACACCCAAGTAAGTGTTAATCTGACCTGATTTATTATATATGTTCATAAAATGCTGTGACAACCCTCAAACCTAAACTTAAATGGAATTGTATTTTATAAAGCATTTGTATTAAGCTACAGTTTGGTTGAATATGATCTGGACAGTTTGTTTTGCAATTTCCTGTAAATCAATGTATATATGAAAAGAAATTATTTAGAGGCCATTTAATATGTTTAAGAACAGAATTGTGCAAGAGAAGTGCTTAAATGTTTGTAATTCCAAGTATTAAGGCAAGTTACGATGTCTAAAGGACAATTTTTTACAGTATAAATGATTTATGTGGATAATTTTGTGTTTAATCATCTTTAATTTCCATTTCTGACTATATTTTATTGATTGTAAATGATTATGTATTAATTCTGATTGTTTTTAATATGTTTTCAATTGTTTAAGTATTGTCAATGTTCGAGAAATATCTGTTGTAATCCTTTGAAGTGTTCTAGAAATTTCGATGTGGCTTATATAAAGCAAACATCCGAAACAGAGAAAGAGTTTTCACCGACTCAATTTACGACAGCCAAGGACTGTATTGTCTGTGGAAGATTTGTTGTATTCAATCACTGGATTGTATGTATGCATGTAAACAGTATCTTTGACGTCGTGTTTATGAAAATAAAAACAAGTTTAAAGTGAAATCCTATAAAGGACTGGTTATTTATCATATTAATAAAACTGTGAACAATCTAATAATGCACATGACAACCACAAAAATACAGAATCCCGTCCAGCTAAGGTTGAGGGAATCTTGGGTTATTTTGACAAAACTTAAAATGGGTAAAAATTATTTATGTTTCTTATAAACTTACAATGATATTGAAGAATGGGAATTTTAAAGAAATTTGAGGTGTGATGGAAGAAAAATTCTGATAACATTTTTTGCTGCACAGGACAGATGTTGTGGTTGTTATTGTCGTAATGTTAAGGATAAAGAGGAACGCATAATGCAGTAGAAGCACAGGCAAAAAAGATGGAATATTTCACCAGGGCTATTGTTTCATAAGAGCAGTTGAACACCGAAGTGATCGTAGAGGTAGGCCGGATGTTGTAAAGCTACGAGATTACATCTCCTTAAAACATATTGGAATAGTTTTAATCTTGCAGTATATTAAGTGTTTACATTTTCAGAGGTTGGCAGAACAGGTGCAAAAACACCAGGGAGAGTACTTCCAGCACTGTGGTGAACAATGGAGAAAAATTATAATGAGAAGTGTGCCAGAGGGGAATCACTCGAAACTAGTGAGCTCGGCTTGTATATAGAAATGTTTGTGTTGTTAGACTGCATTTCTTTCACTACTAAGTGAACCTGTGGAGTGGTTTTTAATAGCAGATTTGTCTGACTTCTTTATCAGATGTCATATTTGTAGAAATGGGACAGTACAATAAATCTTGCAATGTGTGTGGAGTTTTGAGTGGTGGGGGGTGTAGAAAGAAGATACTCAACCACAGACGGATCTTCCTCTTCTTTGTACTCATATGTATCCCCAACTCTGCCATCACCTGCACGATTATTTGTTATTATTGTTTTGTCACTACTTTATTATTTTCACACATAAATTTTTATCTCCACCCCTTCTATATCAGAGGGAACTGCAGCTAAGTACAGCAGAGTCCCACTAATCCGAACCCCGGTAATCCGAACGTTCGGTTAATCCGAACATGGCAAAAGATTACTCCAAGTATGAAATGGTAAAGAATAAAACACGGTTCATGAA